>CAMGYJ010000007.1:12330299-12510299 GCA_946122785.1 Linum tenue | reverse complement strand
TAATTTAAATTTGTTGATTTCTTTTCCAAGTGTTACTGTATTGTTGCCAGCACTGGAATTCGTTTGTCCGAGTCAACCCTTAATTGGCTTCTTATGTAATGGTATTTTGTTGAGGGTACGGTTAGGGGTGTAAGGGTAGTTTAGTATTTTATTAGGTTTAGCCGATTAGGGTTTCGAGTTCGTATCTATATAATGTACTTTAGCTCTATCATTAGGGATATCAAGGAAAAACCTAATCAAAGTTTCGTCAGAATTATCCCTCTTCTCTCTAAAGAATTAGCCCGGAACTCTAAATCTACCAATTCTCCTCTCAATCAGTCTAAATCTCTTTCTAACCTCGATCTTGCTACGTTAATCACGGTGACAAGATCCACGCCTACAACAAATTGGTATCAGAGCCCCATTGAACTCTTCATAGTTCTTGATGGAGGTTGCGTTCCAGAAGTTCTTACAGTTCGTAGAAGGCCGAGAGTGGCGCGGAGGTGGATGAAGTCGCACCAGAGCGCACAACCAAAGAGCTGAAGGCAAGGGCCGACCGGGAGGCTCCAACGTCTAGGAGTCCATCCACTACGCCGCCGATTGGGGCTCCTCAATACTTGCGGACTTTCTATGGACACCAATACAGAGGGTGCCGAGAAGAGTTTCGATGGAGATGCCATCTCCTGTCAGGCCGCGGAGAAGCCGACTTTAATGCTAGCTGTTGTCACACGCGATACGCCGGCTAAGGAAGAGGCAACCCAGGTGATGCGCGCAGCCATAGATCCGATCGTTGCCACCAAAAAGCTCGAATCCGCCACAGTGGAAATCGGCCATCCATTTCAGACGGCCATCACTTGGCTTCCCAAGACCAAGATCTCCAAACCCGCCCCAGTTTCTGCCAAGGCTCCTCTTCCTATTTGCGGTGAGGTGGAAGATACTGTTAGGAACGGAACAACAACAAGAACGAGGTTACCGAATCTGGAGCTGAGTCGCGGACTAGGTCGCTCTCTTTAAGACGTTTGCGGCACTGCCCTCGATGCGCACGACAGACTATCAACCGGTCGTCTCCAGGATAAAACAACTCCTCTCAATACTCGCGGTTTTGTGCGAAAACCGGAGCTCTCTGAACACTCTCTCTATTGTGTTTATGCTCATTGTGATGTGTTAAGAGGAGGCTGGGGAGGCGGCTATTTATAGGAGCCGAACCCCTAGGAATATACCCTCTTGCTTGGGGAATAAGTCAGATTAATTAAGGAAGATAATTACTTCCTTAATTAAAACCGTCGGTTAAGATAAATCCTGCGGGATTATGCTTCGAATATTTCTTTTTAATCGATTATTCTTAGAATATTCCTCAGAATAACCGATTAATAATTAATTATTAGATAATTAATTTCGTTCGAAATTTCTCTAAAAAATATATGTGTAGTCTCAAGTGAACCAACCAACCAATCGAGAGACCAGTCGGTCGGACGGAAGGACGGCGCGCGCGCGCGTGTGTGTGGTGGTCCGTTAGGTCCTCCCTCTCCCACAAAAGTGGGTCACCCCAAGGGGCATGCCCTTAGGAGAGAGGCTCCTATCTTTATACATATTTCACCAAGTAAAACTACCAATGTGGTAGTTTTTCCACTTGAGACTCTATAGCTTTCAAAGCTATTCATATATACATTTCCAACAATCCCCCACTTTGAATAGTTTTGAAACTATCTCTGAGTAGGGCTGGTAATTGGTCGGTTACCGGTTAACCGGTAACCGATTAACCGGTTATCGGTACACCGAATCATAACAAAGCACTGTTGATTGCCGATACCGGAAAATATTCGGTTTACCGGTTACCGGTTACCCGGTAAATAGGGTAAGGAGAGATTGGAGAAGTGGAAAATGAAGCTTGAATCTGATTTTCTGGCGGCGTGTGGGCACCATCGAGAGGGACTGAGAACCGCCGCTCGAGAGAGACAACATGGCGCCGGATCTGTTCTTGAGAGGAAGAGCGCCACCGCGCGAGGGAGTTTGTATGGCGTCGGGATCTAGAATAGGGAGGAAGAGCGAGTCGTCGACGACGCTCCGGATCTTGAATCTAGACTGAATGAGAACCGTTGCGGGTGGGAGACTGCATCTCGCCAAATCTGACGTCGAGAGGAAGAGAGAGCCGCCGCACAAGGGAGTTGCATGGAGCCGGATCTGGAATCTTGAGGGAGAGGGATTCGCCAGATTGGATGATGTGTTCGAGAGGGAGAGCGATGCGCCGGACTCGGTTCTGGGTTCTTCCAACGACGGCGGCAGAGGAGTGGAAAGAGGTGGTGGTTGGGCGAGCAACCCCATCGCTCTTTGCCCTCTCTCCGCGATGACGCATCCCTTTGACGATGACGAATCGGCGGCCATGGTCTGGATCAAGAAATCGAGAAAGAGAGGAGGGGGTTTCACAGAATCTCTCACAGTGAAGGTTCTGTTTGTGGAAGGAAGAGAGAATTTGAGGGAGATGAAGAGGGAGAGAGCAGGTGGAGTGAAGGAACTGATTGAAAAAGGGGAGAGGGGTTTTGCCTTCTATCGGTATACTCGGTTATACCGAGTAACCGGCGGTTACTTACCGAGTATAGGTCGGTATACCGACAGCTGGATTTCTCCTGCCTTATACCGATACCGCCGGTTAACGGTTAACCGGTAACCGCCGGTTATCGGTACGGTTACCGGTTAAACCGTTAACTGGCTAACCGGTTACCAGCCCTATCTCTGAGCATCAACAGTTCCATAAGATCGGGCATAAGCTAAGGTATCGCGAGGATTTGAACCTTAGCGTAGTGGTTACACTTCCGATTTCATAAGGGTGACTCGTAGTCTCGAACCCTATCTCAGACAGTGTAGCACACCGGATCTTTTCATTGGCTTGTGTTCTCTTCTTAGCCCGTGCGTTTATGGCCATGCATATTATCCTGGTTTAGTGAACGCTCTAGCAACTTTGTGCCTCCAAAGTTCCATAGGGAGCGGCCCCACTCCCACATTCACATAGGTGAGTCTATCAGGAGTACCCCCAAAGTAAAGTACTCCACTCCACATAGGGTATAGATCGCATTAAGAGTTATTAACTCAACCTCCATTGCTTTGGGATTCATGCTTCACTATGCATGAACTTTTCGCATACTACTCATGACTTGTTATTACCCATTGAACCCATTTCTTGGGATCTCCAGTCTATTGGGTCGGGTTACCATCACTTGTAGTCCGTGGTTCGGTAGGCATAAGTTTCATACCCTTGGCGGTATTCTGGACTTTCTCTCTAGGTAATCCTTTCGTCAAAGGATCAGCTAGATTCTATTCGGATCTTATATGATCTACCCTCACTGCTCCTATCGTTAAGAGTTCTCTTACAGTACTGTGCTTACGACGAATCTGTCGTTTCTTTCCGTTATAGGACCGGTTCTCAACTTTAGCGATAGCTGCGGTACTATCACAATGTATCAATACCGGAGGGACCGGCCTTTCCCATAGGGAAATCTATGACAACAATCCTCTCAACCAACTTGCTTCTTCACTAACCGTTGCTAGTGCTATCATCTCTGATTCCATAGTTGATTGAGCTAGGATTGTTTGTTTCTTTGACTTCCAAGACACAGCTCCACCAGCGATGTTAAAAACATACCCGCTGGTGGCCTTGGAGTCATCTACTAGGACAACTGTTAAACCTGCCAAGCAATCCCACGACATATGCAATGTCTGGTCGAGTGTAATCCGTAGCATAACGGAGACTGCCAATGATGCTAGCATATTCTGATTGTCTTACACTGTCTCCAGTGTTCTTAAATAGCTTTACACTAGCATCATACGGAGTACACGCAGGTTTACAGTCGAAATAGTTATATTTCTTCAAGATCTTCTCTATGTAGCTAGATTGATCTAGAGAATAACCATTTGCTATTCTAGTTATCTGGATTCCAAGCATAAACTTCGCTTCTCCCAGATCTTTCACCTCAAAGCTCTCTTTTAACATGGCTTTCGCTTCATTGACCACGCGAATATTTGTACCAAATATTAACATGTCATCTACATACAAACATATGATAGTACAAGTGTTATTCTCTGACTTGCAGTAAATACAGTTGTCATTTTCATTCACCTTAAAGCCATGTGAGAGAACGAGAATGTCAAACTTCTCATGCCACTGTTTTGGAGCTTGTTTCAAGCCATATAATGATTTGTCTAACTTACAGACTTTCGAGGCATGTTCGGGGATAACAAACCCTTCTGGTTGTTCCATATAGATTTCTTCATCTAGATCACCGTTCAAAAAAGCAGTCTTAACATCCATTTGGTGTACCATGAGATTGTTCAAGGCAGCAAGAGCAATCATGACACGAATGGATGTTATTCTAGATACGGGTGAATAGGTATCGAAGAAATCTATATTCTCTCTCTGCCTGTAGCCCTTAACTACTAGGCGAGCTCGGAACCTTTCGATTGCACCATCAGGTTTCCGTTTTGTTTTTAGAACCCATTTATTACCTAAGACTTTGCAGCCAGGAGGTAAGTCTGTTAGATGCCAAGTCTTATTAGCCTCTAACGATTCCATTTCATCTATAACGGCCTCATTCCAAAAGTTTGCATCTATGGAAGTTAATGCTTCCTGCAAACTTTGTGGATCCTCGAGGGTGTATACTGTAGTAAAATCATCACCAAAATTTTTAGAGATTCTAGCTCTTTTACTTCTTCTGAGTTCGTCCTCAGATCGAACACCCCCACTAGTTCCGTTATCTCTAATAGCGGGTAGTACATTACCCCCACTATTTCTCGTTTTAAATGGAAATCGTGTCTCAAAGAAATCAGCATCAATGGATTCTATTATAGTACGAGCATTCAAATCATAGAATCTATATGCCTTACTATTGGCCGCATAGCCTACGAAGACACATTCATATGCTCGACTAGCCAACTTAATCCTCTTAGGATCCGAAATTCTTACGTAGGCCAAACAGTCCCACGTTCTTAAATAGGACAGATTAGGTGGCTTATTCTTCAAGATCTCATAGGGTGATTCTTTTCTATTTGTTTTTGGAAGACGGTTTAAAACATAGCAAACTATCAACAAAATATCACCCCACCAAGAAGAAGCAGATCCAAAATTGAGCAAAATAGCCACAACTAATTATGTAAACGTCCTATTTTTCCGCTCAGCTTTACCATTCATTTATGGTGAATATGGTGTCGTGGTTTCATGAATGATACCATGTGAGCTATAGAATTCCTTGAAGGGATTAGAGTCATACTCTGATCCTCTATCACTCCTAAGTATTTTTATCTTTCGATTGCACTGATTTTCAAATTCAACCACAAATACCTTGAACCTATCAAGGGCTTCACTTTTGTTTTTCATCAAATAAACAAAGCAATAATCAGAGCAATCATCTATGAAAGTGATAAAGTATCTCTTGCCAGACCTAGTTAACGCCCCATCTAGTTCACAAATATCAGAATGAATCAGATCTAAGGGTTCTGATTTTCTACTCACAGATTTATGGGGCGTTTTCGTTATTTTAGCTTGGCTACGAAAATCACATTTATCAAATTCATTCATTGAGAGTTTAGGGATATGTCCTAGCTTGCTTAAATTCTTCACAATTCGTGTGTACACATGACAAAGGCGAGCATGCCAAACATTCAAATCACACACCATGTAAACTGAAGAATTCATCTTATTAATTTCGACATTCAACTTGAATATCACATTACATGCAAAGCAATCAAAATCGAGATTTTACGTAAAATCGAAAACTGTGGTAAAATCGGAATCGTAAAATCGAATCGTAAGATCGTAGAAGTTTAAGTTCCATATAGAAACTAACATATAATCATATTAATAAGATAAACCATTACTAACACAAAGACACATAATATTTAAAACGATAATTCTCAAGATTAATGTTCCAAGATCATCATTTTAATTGTTATTTAATGCACAACTCAAATAATTCACCGGGAAATGATAGAGCTCATGATTTAAAAATATATGAACTCCAATCGAATAATTAATGCTAGTGGCTTGGTAAAAATATATTCATTAATCAATTAATTAGTTAATAATGATATTAATTCTTCCGCACGTACAATATTAGGAAAACTATTTTACCGATGAGTTCAATAGGGTGAAGGGAAAGAGAATGACCGAGCCATAATTTGGTTATTTTTTTCTTTTCAAATGTTTTTTAATAGGAAAAATATTTGAGAAGATCCCCCATCATTGCCCTTTCTGCCAAAACAGTTCCGCTTTTTTAAAATTCACTCAAACAGCCTATTTTGTACTTATACGATTTTAATCCCGATTTTGATACGATTTTACGATTTTAACGATTTTAATCCCGATTTTAAACGATTTTAAGGTCCACCGATTTTGACCGAGCCTATTTTGTGTCTGCTGCTTCCTTCTCTGGTTAGTGATTTTTCTGCTTATATTTGGTGTAAATAAAATCCAGTAACAACAAGCAAGTTTGGCAGAGTCTGTAGCAGCTGCTGCCAAAACTGCATTTGTATACAACTTTGCTGTAGAAGTTCTTCTGATCTCCTGTTCCAAAGAAAAGAGGATAATGCTTAACGATGAGACTACAGCCACCGAAAGAAATTAAGAATGTTCAACTCTCATTTAATAATCAAGCACTTAAGTATCAGTTAAGTAGGACTGTAGCAACAATAGTTCTACCCCGTTTTGGAGACTTGAAGGGAAGACAAAGAAATGCGTGTATAAAAGATAGATTACCAAGTACTTTTAATAATGTATTATTAATGATGCTAAGAAATGAATGCTAAATTTGATGGGCTGAGAATTGAGATGCAGAGCCGAGTAGAGGCCCAACTCACCCGGCCCGCTCACCTCCTCTCACTCTCTCTCTCTTTCCCGCTCCCGCCCAATCCCTCGCCAGCCAGCATCATCCGCCGCCGGCGTTTTTGTAACAGAATCTGGCTCCCGAGAAGCAAAGAAATTGACGCAAATCAAAGAAATTGACGCAAGAAGCAATGATTACTCAGATTTCTCTCCTACTCCTACTCTCTCTTTCCTCCACCGGAGCAACCAACTCCTCCACCGCCGCCATCGGTGCCGCATACACTTGTACTCTCACCTCGCCGCCATCCTCCTCCACCGGCGGCAACCCTTCTGCCATCGTCGCCTCCGCCGGCCTTCCGCATCCCAACCCCAATGTCATCAGAGCCGTCTCCTTCACCACTGCCTCCCTGCTTCTTTCGATCCCAAACGGGCTCCTCGCTCCCCTGGCTTCCAATCGCACTCTGGCCGTTCTCTGGCTCCGCCCCCACGTCCTCCCTTTCTTTCCACGCTGCAAGATCGCCATAATCTCCATCTCCGTCGGCGAAAGCGACCGGGTCTCCCAGCTCCCGCTCCTGATTCCCGCTTTCCGCAACATCCTAATCGCACTCAGAGGCATCGGAATCCGGTTGATCACAGTCTCCACGGCGGCGTTCCCTCCTTCCCCTGCCGCGTTCGAGGAGCCGATCGGCGAGGCGCTCATCCGTCCACTGTTGCTGCAGTTCTTGGAGGAAACAAATTCCACATTGTTGGAGATTCTTGATCCGAACAACAAGTTTCGGCTCGGATGGGCTCTGTTCCTGAAAGGGGCAAACGGCGACGACTTCGCCACCGGAGTCCGGCACATGGATGCTGTCCCCACGTTCTCGGCGGCACCCGGCCACGGAAACATTCCCTGGGTCGTCGGCGAGACGGGCTGGCCGATCTCCGACGCAGACATCGCCGCCTATTCCGGCGCTAATCCCGGGAAGTACGGGCTGACCATGCACGTTGACCGTAGCCCCTGAACGTTAATTGACTGTAGCTACCACTAGCATGATGGAATGGAACCCCTGAAACTGCGTCGTTTGGGACAAGTACTGATGCACATTAATTGGAGCAACTATTTTATTTTGAGGGTATGTTAATTAGTAGTTGGTCCATGTTAAACAAGGTTCAGTCCAAGAACCATTGGGATTCTTTGAAAATGCAATGGAGAATTTAGTCTAAGTTGGTTGCCACTAGTTACATGAAATGGAATCCAGTTGCCCATAAATTGGGTGCCATTGAACCATTGGAATAACTTTTGATCACTTAATTCGGATTCTTCATCATTCATAGTGGTTTGGGGCATTCATTTATTTTGTATATCTTCATAATGGTATTATTAACTTGTTTCTCTATTAAATCCAAGCGAAAATAAGACAATTATGCATCAAAAATAGTAATTAGAAACTTCAAGCGATTATCCTATTGCAAATATGGAATCATAAAATCCAACATCTAATGTGTTCAAATTTTATGGTCAGCAATCATATAAAAGAATAACAATTTTTTTTTGGTAGAAAAAAGAATAACAATTAAGAACACACGAAATGTAAAATACTAATTAATTAGTAACTAATATATATCTTAGAAAAAGTTGGAGTTTTTAAGAGTTGACATTAACATATGTTGATAGTTTAAGGATATTACAATTATCACCAAATCTCAATTCTTCTAAACATCTTTTAGACTTTTGATTAAATAAAATACTACATGGCTCAAACATACAATCACATACTGTGAAAATCAAATTTTCTTAAATAAATTATGATTTAAAAAAAAAAAAGAATACAGACAGTGGAACATTTTATTTTGTATTATTTATATTCATCGATATTTATATTTTAAACAATATGATATATTTATGTAGTATTTGCATGATTTGTAAGTAATATATTTGGTACTAGTTATTGGTGAGTTATGTGTAATTAATTCATAGGTATTTTTATTGGAATGCAATATTCCGTTGCATTGTCCTGCGTTTCTTTCTCCATTTTCATTACAAAAATTTGTAGATTCAACTTTTATCTTTCTTTTCATTCTCCTTTTTTTATCCGGTGACAACAATTAGTTGTCTCGTCTTTCAACCTATCTTGGATGGGAGCAGTGCTTGCCACCGCCTATCTCTCTCCCCCTATATCTTTATGAATTTCAAGCTAGACATGAATGATTCAATTTCTTCATTAATGGTCGTGAATATGTGGTCATCTCCTCTCCCTCACTCGTTTATAAGGGGATAAAAGGCAATTTTCAACTAGGTGCATAATATATGCCAAGTAACATATTATAACGTTTACAAATGACACATTTACAAAAGTTACAAACTATAATCAACATGTTTACAAAGTTATAAATTGAAATCAAAATATTCTACGGAAGGAAAAAAGAAAAGTGCATTTAGTGTCGTGGGAGAACATTTGTAAACTCAAATCTCATGGAGGGCTAGGACTTAGATCGACTAGAACCCTGAATATGGCTTCCATGACGAAGCTTGCTTGGCAGGTGATGAACAATGAGAATGATTTATGGGAGTAGGTTCTGGAAGGAAAGTATTTCAAACATAAGGAGGGGGAAATTCAAGTTGTGAAGAAGACTAACCACTCTAATCTTATGAGGGCAATTCTGAAATCCATGCCCATAATGACAAAAGCCATGATTTAGAGTGTGCGGAATGGGGAAACAACGCCTTATGGACCCATCCATGGATTGAGAATGGCCTTATCCTGGAGGAACACCTGACCTGTGAGATTACGAAATAAGAAATAGGGTCCAGTGCCATGAAATGGGTCAACCCAGCAGGTGAGTAGGATTGAGAATGTATCAGTCTTTACTTACCTGATGAGGCTCTACAATGAATTGCAGGAACCGAGCTGCCAAAACAAGGAGTGGGAGATGACAAGATGATCTGGGGGATTGGGAAGGATGGGAGATTCTGGCTTCGATTATCCTACCAGCTTGCCACTTAAGAGGAAGAGAGTGAACCAGAGGAATCTTGGACGAAGCTGTGGTGATGGAAAGGACCGAGCAGAGTTAAATTCTTCTTATGGCTGGTGATCC
Source organism: Linum tenue (assembly GCA_946122785.1). Taxonomy (NCBI): domain Eukaryota; kingdom Viridiplantae; phylum Streptophyta; class Magnoliopsida; order Malpighiales; family Linaceae; genus Linum; species Linum tenue. The sequence continues at coordinate 12,500,434 of CAMGYJ010000007.1, read as the reverse complement.
ACAACAGACTACTCACCATGCCAACAAGGAGTGAGAGAAAAGGAAACCAAGACTACAATATGTCACCACTGCGAAGGCGAAGATGAAACTGTGGAGCATATCCTTCGACATTGCAGGAATACCAAGGGAGCACGTGACTTCTTCCATCCTCTGTTTCAAAAAAGCAATCAAAGAATGGAGTTCCACAACACAACTGGATGGTGGGCAACCTAAGTTTGTAGGAAACATGGGTTAACTTCAGAATCTTGTGCTGGAACCTCTAGAAACAGAGGAATTAAGAAGTAATGGAAGGTAAAAGGTACATTGGAGCATGATTCATTCAAAGGGTGCGAGCTTGGTTCAAGATTGACCAGCAAACAAATGAGGACGGCTCGGTTCACACGCCGACAGCGAAGGCAGCAGGGGGTCCGAGACCATCTGGGCCTTTGTCAAGAGGCCTTCGCCTGTAATTTGGACAAAAGTACTATGACCAATGCAGAGTTCAGGGGTGCAGAGAGATCGGTCTGGAACTTGCGTGGGAAAGAGGTCACATGAAAGTTGATTTGAACTCGACTCCTTAACAGCGATCGAAATCATTAGGAAATGGAAAGATGATGATCATAGACATGGGCTCATTGCACAACAGATTGGGCACCTTTTAAGCTTTGAATGGGATGTTTGCATCTCCCATGTCTATAGAGAAGGTAATTGTGTCGCTGATTTCTTTGCGGATAAGGATCATGACATTTTTTGGCTCACACCTCATTTAGGGATGGCAATTTTGACCATACCCATGGGTATTTTACTATCCAACCCAATTGGGTTGGGTATGAAATCCAAATATATGGATATGGGTAAAGTTTGATGGGTTTGTACCCATACCCATTTACTTTGGGTTGGGTTGGGTTTATAACAAATGGATTTGGGTTTGTACCCATGCCCAAATACAAATTACAGTTTGGTACCTAAACTTAATAGATATGCATATTTAGTACCTAAATTTAATTTTTTTGCATATAAGTCCTTAAAATATCGATGGAAAATTACGTTTTGGTACCTAAATTTTTTTGGTCTTACATTTTGGTACCTAAATTTTTCAAGTTTTACAAATAAGTCCAATTTTTGCATGTGTAGTTAAAACACCCTCAAGTAAATGGATATCCATATCCAACCCAAACCCATAAGGGGGCCGTTTGGATGCAAGATTGTAGCGAGGGATTTATCAGGGATTTTAAAACAATCCTTCATTATGCAGGATTTTAAAACAATACTGCGTTTGGGAAGACAAGAGATTGTGAGCATCAGGGTTTTAGAAATCTCTGAGATGAGGGTTTTTAAAATAGCTAATAAGCATCAGCTATTTTAGAATCACTCATTTTTTTGTCACCCTTTCCAAACTTTGCCCCTCCCTCCCTTCGTTCTTTCCTTCTTCCTTCATCCTCTCGTCGTCGTCGTCAACCCCCAAGTCTCTCCGTTAGTCTCCTTCATTCCTTCCTTTCACTTGAAACCAGATCATCTTTTCTCACTGTTTGATGCCACCGTCGTCAGCTCCTCCCTCCCTACTAATTCTCCTTCTTCCTTTCCTCTGCGAACCCCATCCCCCACAACATCGTTGTCGTCGCTTGAGAGGGGTCGTCGATTCTGCAGGCCGGGTCTCCCTCTCATCTCGTCGGCATTCTCTCTCTCTCTTAGACTCTCAATCTCACCGGAAAAAAAACAAACAGATCAGATATGGAAGAATAAGAACAGATCTGGTCTCAGCGGCTCTTGCAATTGCACCGCGTACCGACGAGCACTCGACGAAGGCAGAAGAGAAACCCTATCGATTCCACCGTCCACCGAATCGGGCTTTGTGTTCTTGAATGGTTATGGAGTTCTGGGTTTGAAACCCAAAAACTCAGAAGAACGAGGTGAAGGCACTGAGAGGATCTCGTGACCAGTAGAGATCCGGCCACCAGAGACCATCACCGGAAGCGATAGCGATGGCTATGCCATTAGTTGTTGCTGGATTTTCTAGACGGTGGATCAATCAGAGAGAAAAGAGAGGGAGAAGAAACGCAACAGAAGAGTTGGGGTAAAAAAGTTGGAGTGGGTGAAATTGTAATTTTAATTTTCTAGTTAAAATCCCTTGTTAATTCCCAAACAAGTTATTTGGGTTAAATCCCTCAATAAAAAACCCTGAATTTTTAATCGAGAGATTTAGAGCCAAATCTCTCATTTTTAGATTCCCTAATCCAAACGACCCCTTAGATAATATCCATATCTAACCCAAACCCATATACAAACCCCAAACCCATACACACATCACCCAAACCCTACCCATAATAAATGGGTCTACTTGGGTTTGGGCAAAATTACCCATGGGTGGATAAATTGCCATCCCTAACCTCATTAATATGAGCGACCCTAAACTTTTGTTATAGCTTAATGAAACACCCTATCTTGATCGAGCACTATTTTTACTAAAATATCCTTAAAAAACAAAATACCCAAATCTTTAATTGCAGCGGATTTACCCAGCGGCCTCTTTCTCATTGGATTTCCATTTCCATGTGTTCGTACTTCGTACCACTGCTGAAAGCTAATTAACCCAAACTCTTCATAGCCATGAACCCCATGTAATACTAGTTGGAATTCCTTTTGCTTTTTTTTTTACTTCACGATACCGTTGATGTCTATGGAATGAAACCAAGGTAGAAACCTTAATTAACAAGTTCCAAAGGAATGGCAATAGGACAGGTCCGGGGTGGGTTTCTTGGTATCCAGACCCGGCCCGTGGCAGGTCGGGTAATTGATCACGGGTCACGGGTCGGGGCAGATCGACCCAATGGGTATGCAATTTATATGAAAAACATTAGAAATATTCGTTATTTTTATTATAAGACTAAGAAAACAAACAATATTATGACAATTGTAGTTAAATTATTGGAGAAATTGAAGTTTTTACTAATTTACAACTTTATTATAGCTAAAATATGATGCAATAAAAGGAAAATTCTAAGTAATTTGACTAAGATTACATGTAATTTAGACAAAAACGGGTCGAGAATGGGGCGGGTCAGGGCAGGTCGGGTTGATGAGACTACCCATGCCTGCCCCAAAATAGGTCAAACGGGTCGGATAAAACGGGTCAGGTCGAAATTGCCATAAGTTCCACCGCTAACCCTTTCCTCTAACCATAATTGACAATTCAAGCCTTATAATTATTTATCGACTGATAATTATGGACAAATTCCCAAGCAAGTACTCATAGAAGACGTATACCCACCATCACCATGTACGAACCACTACGTTGCTTGGTTTGGATCCCGCGCGTCTCCATCATCATGCTCCAGCGGGTTTGATTTTTTTTTTTAAATTTGCATCGCCGCTCCTTCATCGGGATCCTAGCCGACGACATCCCTATTTTTTTTTTTTGCCATAGATAAATCGTAAATAGATAGGGTATTAAAAATTCTTGAAAATTAAAAGCGGTAGTCAACCTAGTGTTGAGCTTCCGATGCAAGGGCCGTTTTTGCCACTCAATGGGCAGCCCTGTTAGTATGCCTAAAACAATAACAAAACGAATAAACGCAAAGGAAGTCTTCCTTCAGCAAACTTCTTATTTCTTAAATCATCCATCCGCCGAGTAGAACCTTCATATCTCCTATAAATCAAACTTCGATCGGCCAACAGTAGAGTTGATGTGTAAGCTACCTGCAAGATGAACACGCAAACAACCCCTAAAGGAACAAAGCAAATTTTAAGTACCAACGGACCTCTACCAGAGATGCTCCACAATCTCTATGAACTACTCCGCCCGCTGTGATGTCGTCGAAGAACAATGGAGCGAATCCCTGCAGAGTAACCTTGTCGGAGATGATAGCGAACAGTCGCACGAAGGCGAAAGCAGCGAGATTGGAGAAAACCGCCAAATGAGGGCACCAAACCTTGTTTTCTAAAAGAGTTTGAAATTATAACTGAAAACAAATATTAATAAAATAAGGAGGAAAATGGAGGAGTTAGTAAAACTTATCTGGCGGTTTACGTTCGGACTCCCCTGGAAATTGTAACCGCGACAATTGTACCTGCCATGCAATAGTAAATGTAGTTGCTCCGGCTCTCAGCCTCCGCCCGCCGGCACTCCCGCCTGCAAGCTTTTATCAAACCGCCATACAAGTGAATAATCCCTCTGTTTTTTCTCAACCGCCAAAAAAACCGCTCGATCGCCACAGCAATTCCAGCATTATGTTGCCGATCGATCAATTGGGGCGACGGAGAAAACCCACCAGCGGCGGCGACATCATCAACAAAACCTGTTATGCAATCGACATGCTCTCCATGGACCCTCCACCATTTCGACTTCTTCTCATCCTCGCTGCCCTCATCCTCTCCTTCCAGGGCCCTGGCGCTCCTCCTCAAAAGCACACGCTGCAAATGGAGGGCTTGGGCCGGCCGCCGTCGTGTGACGACGGGAATAAACCATTAATTTTCAACGGTTGAGTTCCCGACGACAACCCTATTAGGGACTGAAAAGTGAGAGACCTCATAGTGAGTGATATTCAGTCTTGAGAAAGAGACCAGTTAGGGAAAGGAGTTTTGAGTGGTGAGTGGGAGAGGGTCTTGGGGAGAATATTTTTACTTTTGATCTTCCTTTTATGTTCCTCTCGAAACCCCATCCACTAGGGGTGTTCAAATGGTTACCATGGTTATAACCAAACCAAATAAGGCTAAATTCCATTAACCAAGGAATACAATATCATAACCAAACCGTCCAAACTAATACAACAACCAAATTAACCAAACTAAAGTTTAATCGGTTTGGTTAATTGGTTAACCAGATTAACCAATATAAAATAACATTATCATTGACGATGAAAATTTTCTTGTTAATGCAACAATTCACAATTTATAAATGAATAAAACATAACAACCAACATGTAGTTATAGTTGACCCTTAACAAAAATACATGCAACTAAGACAATTATCTTACGATTAGTATAGAAGTATTCACCTAACAAAAATTTATGACAATGGTATGGGTTAATGAATTGTTGTGTTTGTGTAAAATGACTTAGTCTCTTAGCAATTATCATAGGCTGGAAATGACCTTCCTTTCAAGTTTTCATCCATCATAATGTACGAAATTTATCTAAATTAGGCGTCCATATGTTGTGGTCTACATTTTACATATACAAATATACACTATATGAGCAATATTGAGCTTTATATTTTATGAGTCTAAAAGGGATCAACGTTAACTCTTGAGTGATTATGCAAAGTATTAAGTATGTGTATATAATATATGTTAGATATATGACTAATTACTTAACTGGTTAATTTAGTTTGACTGGTTAGGAGTGTCTGAAACCAAACCAAACCACCTAAACCAAACAAGCTAAAAACTTTAACTAAACCAAACCAATTATCCAAATTAACCAAACCAAATTATCCAAATAGTACCGGTTAAAACGGTTACCATGGTAACCAAACCGTTTGAACACCCCTACCAGGTCCAAGATAGGGTCAGTAACCACTGGTTACTGACCCATCAGTAACCACACGGAGCCGTAGATTTGGGAATGGAGCAATCGTGTGGCTGAGCTGGATGTGGGGTGGGGAGGGGCATTTTTGTCTGTTTTTGTATATATTTTTTTTATTCATTCCTCATTTCAATGACTGACTTTTCAATGAAAGAGAGAAAATGACATTTTCTCTGCAACTCAACTTTCTTCCTTCTCTCTTCCTTTCTTTCAATCTCTTTCCAGATCCTTTCTCTTTCTCTATTCCTTTTCTCTTACTTTTTCTTTCACAATCTCCTTTTCAAATTTAGATCTGCTCTCTTTCTTCTTCATTTTTTTTCTCTAGCAATCGACAAATAAAAATTGTAGCCACTCTCTTTCATTGCATTTCTTCTCTTCATCAACTCGTTGGCCTCAATTTCGATCTTTCTCATTTTTTTGGCATTTTGGTGTTCTTGATTGAGGAAGAGGAAATGAGAGGCATCAGAAGACGATTTTTTCTCTCCCTCCTTCTGTTTTTTCCCTTTTAGATAATATATATTGATATTATGACTCTATACCATATGGTATTGGGTGGTAACGAAATATATATTGATATTACCACATTATACCCTATGGTAAAGTATGGTATTGGGTGGTAACGAAATATATATTGATATTACCACTCTATACCATATGGTATTGTGTGATATTACCATACTATACCATATGGTATTGTGTGGTAACGAAATATATATTGATATTACCATACTATACCATATTGGTATTGGGTGGTAACGAAATATATATTGATATTATCACACTATACCATATGGTATTTGGTGGTAACGAAATATATATTGATATTACCACACTATACCCTATGGTAATGTATGATATTGCGTGGTAACGAAATATATATTGATATTACCACTCTATACCATATGGTATTGTGTGATATTACAACACTATACCATATAGTATTGGGTGGTAATGAAATATATATTGATATTACCACACTATACCATATGGTATTGGGTGGTAACGAAATATATATTGATATTACCATACCATGTGGTATAGACTGGTAATGACTGGAAATTTTTTTATGTCCAAAAAATATCAAAGTGGATATCATTTTGAAGGGCACTATTAATCTGATCTAACTGTGCAAAAAAAATTAAATTCCGACTTAAAACGAGTGAGAAATCGTCCGTTAAAGATTAAGAGAAGAAAAATTAAAGCTTTTTTGAGGAGAGAGAAGGAGGTGCTGATGTGGTCCGGTCAAAAGTCAGCGTCAGTATTAAAATAGGTGTAAGTGCAATTTTACCTTACTGCCCTTCCGCATTTAATTTAAATAAAAAAAGAGGACTGACACGTGAAGATTAGAGAAGGAGTTACTGATGGATTACTGACCCATCAGTTACTGACACGATCCGCTCCCCCTACCATCCACCGTTATAGCCATTTTAATCATCATAACTATAACCCCTTTCCTTCCGTTAGCTAGAGTACATTCAATTCGTTAGCTAGAGTACATTCAATTTGGTATTTGTATAATAGCATAATTAATATTATTATTCTAGAGGAAGTGCACTCTCTTTTTCCCTCCTTCCTATCAGTCTCGTGTCTTTTTCTCCTCGGAGCTTCAACAGAGCTGCCCACCTCGTGGCAAAACAGGCTCTTTTATCGGGAGTCCGGTTGCATACGGACTACCGTTCTTTTTTGGTGTCTTTCTTATAATTGTGTTGTCCGGCCATGCCCTGGGGGCTTATCTTGGATAAAAAAAAAATATTATTATTACAAACGCAAAAGAGACATGGCAACCAACTATCCATATCTTGGTCCAGTTAAATACGGCTTGGTTTTGGGGTTGAGTTTTCGTACTTACCCGTCAATCCAACCACTCATTATTATGGTCGAACCTGAACTCAAATATCGGAGTGTAACACTTAATTACGATATCATGGGAACCACCATGAATCGTGTTATTAATGAATGAATGAGACGCTTATAGCGTCTGTATGTTTAGCAAAAAAAAAATTGAAGTTTTTTTTATGTGTGGGAGGAGGGTGGGTGGGGAAGGATGTGGTGGGGGTGATAGAACTTGTTTCTAGGATTCTATCGGTAAGGTTGTGGAATTGGGATTTAGGAATTAAAGAACAGAATTAGGGAGTTGAGAAGAGAAAGATAGAGAATTAGCCGAAGCCTTTAGAGTGTTGAGATCGTGAATTGAGAGAATAAGGAGATTAGGGTTTGTGAGACTTTTCTTAATATTCTTCTTCATTGCTTCTGAATAAAATATAATGTACATATTTATAACGAAAGAGTCGGTTATCAACCCGTGGGTTGACCCGGACCCGGTCGAGCTAGTGGGTCAAGGGTTAATGGGTCGACCGTTTTAGCCCGGTTTGGCCCGGAAATATGGAAAGAGTCATTATATTGTAATTATCCTCATAAATTATATCAAATCTTATCTAACATATGAGTTATAACATATAATATTACACCAAAATAGCATATCGTACTTAGATCCAACAGATAGTGAAAATTCACACACTTATATAACATAAATATTCAAATGTTCAACTTAGGATTTCAAAAATTGAGTTAGGCGAAAAGAAAAATCGGAAAATAGGCGCATTTCGCAAATCAATGAAAAAAATGAAATAATTTGACCTCCAACCCGGTACCTTGTAGCGGTCGACCCGGCGGGTGCGTGCGGCCAGTTTTTCTCACCGGGCCAGGGTCAAATTGGGTCGACCCGCGGGTCAACCCGCGGGTCAACCCGCGGGTTGACAACCTTGCGAAAGACTAAAAAACCTAATAGAGCTAATATGACTCAAAGACTACTAACTATTTCTACCCAAAAAAAAAAGATTACTAACTATATCTAATAATATCTTGATAATTACTATTAATGATAATTATAATATGCCCCGGAGATTGAGTGTCTATCATCTTGATGGAGGCACGATTATTAGTCAAGGTTTGTTTGATCATTAGTTAGGGTTAAGCCAATACAAAATGAACATATGTCATGAAAATATGTAGTTAATAAACTTAATCAATTTAAATCAAAAGAGAATCCTAAAAGAGGCGAAACCAACATTTTTGCGAGATCAAACCTACTTTTAGTGAAAACATTACTTAAAAGTAATAATTAAATATTAACATCAATTTTCCAATAATTCAACCCCCCCTTTGCCTATTACCTATAGGGAGTTACATAGTTTAAAATTAATTGATTATCATCATCGGACGATCCACCTCATATCTCCATAGTCCTCTCCAATATCTCCACACTATGCGGGGTATAAATAAAAAGTAACTTAATACCCATATGTGTTTTGACTTCCCCAGCTCAATAAATACATCAAAATCATGATTTGGCGTAAAAATATCCACAACCATCAATACCCGCTTGAATTAGATCTGATTAGTTAAATTAAAACTCGAACCCGAACTATTTTCAGTGGGTATGAATAAAATCACAATCAGAATATTGTGGGTAATGGGTGGTCATGGGTTTTTTACTATCCAATTGAAACTCGTCCGACTTCCAATCATATACATACTTATGTATTTTATCTAAAAATTATCATTATTGTTCTCAACATATTTTATATTTATAAAACATATATAATATTTTCATATAATTGTATTGTTTGTAACTAATTTTATGCATTCTAACGATATGCATCTAATTATAAAAAAAATCAATCAGGTTTGAATCCCTTTAGTAGCACCTAATTATAAAAAATCAATCTATGTTACCCTTATCAATCATGGATAGCCGCCTGAATTAGATCTGATTATTTAAAGTAAAATTCAAACCTGAACTATTTTCAGTGGGTATTAAGAAAATCAGAATTCGAATATTGTGGGTAATGGGTGGTCATGGTTTTCTTACTAGCCAACCGGAACTAGTCCAATAGTATACATGCTTATGTATTTTATCTAAAAATTGTCATTATTGTTCTCGAAATATTTGATATTTATAAAACATATATAATCTTTTCGTGAAATTTTTTTTAACTAATTTTATGCATCTAATTATAAAAACTCAATATGGGTTGAATCCCTTTAGTAGCACCTAATTATAAAAAATCAATTTATGTCACCCTTATCAACAAATTTTCTTTGTTTGCATTCGAATGATTTATCACCGTACTGTTTCACTAATGTAATTTTAGCATAAGTGTGAATGTTAGCATGTCGGTTGGAGTTATGAAGATAAATTAAGCCATTGATACCCGAGTACTGATAGGGGTATGAGCATGATATTGATTTTGCTGCCCAAATTTTTTTAGTATAGTAAACTCCAAACTACATTAGGTAGGATAATGGATATTGAAACAACTTTCTCCCGGAATCGGGCCGCTTGTGTTCTTTTTTTGGGCCACCATTGACCTTAACTTGTAGTGGACCGAACATTATTTGGCCTGGGCCTAACCTTAAGGGTAAAATCGTAATCTGGTATGCGAACTAAAATTTTGAATTCGAGAATACGATTACGTGCAAAAAGAAGTGTAATCACACCACACAACACTTTAAATTGATACTACTTTAAATTTTTAGGTTGAAGCATATTATTATTTGGAACTTATTCATCTATTTAATTATAGAATTTGATTAATTTATGACAACCTATAAACATAGTGAAACAGCAAGTTTAGAAAGTTATTTGAAAGATAAAGGAATTTCAACTTTGGTGGTAATAGAACCTATGGGAAGCGGAATCACTCTGTCTCATGGTGGGCGTAACCACAAAGATCGTGGGATTGGGTTTACAAATGAGGGCACCAACAACAGGCCCAAATGATGTCAAAATCTATTTCTTCTGGCCCATGTAAGCCACCGAGAACTGGGCTGTGTAAACCAAAACGCACAGCAACATTTATTCTGATGAGTTGTGTTATTACAACAGCCCATCCGGAAATCACTCTGAGAGCTCTATTTTCAAAATGCTGAAAAATGAAAAGCTGGGGACTAGAATCCTAATCCGACGATGCTAAATATATAGTAGCCGGCCGCCGGCCGTGTTCCCAAAGGACTAGGAAATTTCTTCAAAATTTTACAAATAAATAGAGGGATGGGACAGAAAGAAAACAAGCCGTTTCAGTTCCAGTTCCAGCGGCGTTAATCAATCCAAACTATAACTATGGCGCCCCGGGATCTGCGTCTTCTCCGTTGCTCCTCCTCGGCAGGGGAACTGCATAGAATTAGAGTCCCAAACCCTCCGTCTCCGTCTCCTTCCAGCAGCATCAGCAAACTGGGAGGCGATCTCCTCTTAGAAGTTGTAATTCGCGTTCCGGACCCGAGGTCCGCCTTCCGCTGCAAACTGGTCTGCAAGCGGTGGAACTCTCTGATCTCAGATCCCTATTTCAACCGCCGATTCGTCTCCCATCACCAGAGGATGAACGAAGGATACCCATCGCTGCTTATTCGCTCAAGGGATCGCGAATCCGTTATCCTGAGCTTCCTCCCCTTGCCTTGTTGTTTTTACAAAGGGGCTTTCCGTGTTTTCGATTGCTTCAAGGACTTGGTTCTGTGCGGGATGTGGGTCTGTGATCCCGGAATGGGCAGGTCTTGGTTTGTCTGCAATCCGTTTACCAAGCAATGGGTTGCCCTTCCTCTAATGCCTAAACGGTCGCGGGAGGAACGTGCTGGAATGGTTGCGAGGTTAGTTTGTGAACCTCGTTCTAATCCCGAGCTTGATCTTGGAGATGGCCAAGTATTTGTTCATTCCGAGTATCGGTTTCGGGTGGTGTGTATGTATAGAGAGGGTGGGGGAGGGGATGGCTCTACAAAACTAGACGTGTTTTGTTCCGAGTCTGGAGCCTGGACCGAGGGGGCTCTTGTCCTTGACAGTAAATATAGTACCTATATTGATCAAGTAGTTTCGTGCAACGGCAGGTTCTTTTGCTATGCCTCGGAATCTGCTGCAATTCCTCCAATTCTTGGCATTGATCCTTTCCGCCTCGATAGACCTCCATACCGTGTGGATAATCATCCTGGATTTTCATGGGAACCTTTTGATATCTCAATCTCGCAAGGCGTTTTGCACATAGCTCGACTTGCTCACAACTCTGCTGCACCTCCCTTGTTGACTGTTTGGAGACAGGAAGAGGACGACGACCACCAACATATATCTTGGAGTGAAGTATATCAAGTGTCGTTGAAAGAGCCGTCAAAACCATGTAATTACAGTCGTGAACGTTGCTACTTTGCCTGCTTGCATCCAGACGACCCGGAAATTGTCTTCTTGTATAATGACTTCGACGTTATATTGTATCACGATGTGAGGACGGGGGAGGAAGGCGTCTTTGATGATGAATTTTCACATCCCTGGCTGCTGTTCCAGCCTAGGATATCCTGCTGGCCTACCCCAATTCCAAACTACGAAAAACTCCGAGCTGCATACGACGGAAGCTGCTGCTGCGCCTGTTGTGTCCAACAGACCAGCCGCCAAGCTGCTCGTCGTCAGTATTCTTCCTCTTTCTATTCCAAATATGCTCGTTTGCTGTTGGATTTGAAAAATAAAGGTTTTGAGTTTTGAAAACCTTTGGATTTATGATGGATTTATTGCATTTTGTATTTGAAAGATACATTGTTTGTTTAGTTGAATTTTTATCATGAATTGAGTTCATTTGGTATTTGGGCCTAAAAAATTTGTCTTTCATAGTGTGGTATTTGCAAATACGTGGGGTCCATGGATTTGGAACTTAAAAAAATATCCAAATCCGTGGACCCACGGATTTGTATACCTCAACAAACAATGTTTTTTCACCAAATACATAATACTTGGTATTTGGGTGCCAAATACAACACTCAAATCCCACAAGCAAACTAACTCAGTAATGAAATTGTAATCAACAATGTGGGCGTCCTTGACGTTTGCCCTCACATTTTCAGGTTCTTCCACCTGTTCCTCCTCCTGTCAATGCTGTGCTGCTACCGCATCATCAACCGCAACCTGTGGGGACTTATCTCATCTGTAAGAATTTGTTTTCCTTGCCTATTCGTTTTACTACATGTTTTGTTACCTTCTGGTTTTGAGGACATTGGCTTTTAATACATGTTTTGTTCCTGAGTTTGCTGACTTTGTCCTGAGTGACCAAAGCCTGTACAAGAAAATGGATATGATGGTCGGTTTCGAGGCAGTGGAGGCAGATAGTCTCACCTGACTGACTATGTTCATTGCTGCAAGATCGTGGCTAGTGTTTGTTGTTTTTACTTTTATTGAGAGCCTCGTGCTTGTTATTTTTGAAAGCTATGAATGACTCGAGTCTTTTGGGGGGTAAACAAACTCTGTATGGAGCTTCAAGTGTTCCATTTTGTAGATGGTTTCCTCTCTCTTCAGCTCCTGTTTATTGACAAGGGCATTCATTCAATCATGATGCTAAGCTGTCTGTCTGTTGAAGCAGCTCTGCGGTCGAGTTTTGTGTTTCGTTTTGCAGGAACGGATGCTAATGCTCTGATTAGCCAGCCAAGATTGTCCAAATTCAGGTTGCAACTGAACATGAGATGGTAAAAAGAGGTGCGTGCCTATGTTACACATTTTCTCTGAGGTACATTCGCTTGAACGAACTTAAACTGCAGTCAAGTGTTGAGACTGCTAGGCAAGGATTGCATCTGCATTCCGTGAAGTGTGGCATGGAGCTTTGTTTTCTTTCTTTACTTGCAGAAGGCGGGAACAAGATGACAACAGCAAGGGAGGATCTTACAAGATTAAACAACCTCTTCGTCCTGAACCTCCCATTTTCTTCCTCTGTGTCCAGTTGCTTATCTACCTTCTTCATTTTCAACAAGTTTTATTTCAAAGAAGACCATATCATAGAAATCATTCATATATCTTCTTCCAAATCAATTAGATGAAGCTGATAACAACTTGTGTCATTGATTAATTTTGATTTTACTTTCTATTACAAAAGCAATCAATGGAATTACTGGTCATGAATGAATGCATGCATATTGCATGGCCGGCCTCCAAATCGAGCAAGGATATAGCTAGCTCTTATTCCAAACCATATAGAAATTCAATACATATAGCTAAGTAGCATACTATAAGGAAATGTACATAACATTAACTAGCTTGGTACCTGGCCGTTGGCCGAATTATGTTGCGTTGGAATATTTAAACAATCTCAAATTTTATTTTTTCTAAGCATAAGCATTAGATAAATGGATCCCTATTCATGATTAATAACATTTATTCTACGATCAGTCTATCCTCCGTCAGTATGTTTCGTTTGACTTGTCCTTACACTTTCAAAAAAGTTAAATGAATATCTCTTCATAAATATTCATTTAAAAAATGTTCATTACCTTTTTGAACAAATGATTTTTTATTTTATGTGGCTCATATATTCATATCCAGTTTTATTGTTTTTCGACATATGAATATTGGATCACATGTGCTTTACTATTTTTTATATACAATATAAACATTGAATCATGAAATTGAAAACTATTAAAATAAATCGAACTAGATTTTATTAGCTTCCCAAAGTAAAGATAAAAAGACGCGTGCAAAAAATAGTAATAAAATTTAAATGTTATGCCTTATTGGCTAGGGATTTTTTTTTATTTCTGAGTAATATTGGCTAGGGATTCTCACCATCAAAATACCATCATAACCATGTCTTACATTAATGTTCTAAGCTACGGGAATAATTAAAAGTTTGAGGAGAATAAGTTACAGTTAAGTGTCTTAGTTGAGAAAGTAAGCAAATGGCCTAGAATGGCCTCTGCTAGCGTATATATAGCTTTGGTTGCACTAAGGCATGAATCACTTGGTTATGGTTTAGGAGAAAGGTGGAACACATTATTAATCGTCAACATTATTGTTTGAGGGTTGAGTGACTCCACTTTGAAAACCTTAGCAAATGATCTAGCATGGCTTCTACCAATGTATAAAAATCCTTGGTCAAGGACTAAGCAGTGACGGAGCCAGAAAATTGGCTAAGGGGTGTCTTTATCATATCACAAAAAATCACCTATACAATAGAAAAGTCAACTTTAAATGAAACAAAAAGTCAACAACGCAATACTCTAAATTCATACAATTACATTAAAATAGTTTCACGTACACTGGTTACAACGTCAAACAAATAAGTTCAGTACATACAAGTCAAGACTTCCATTCATCAAATATTACAAATTAGAACTCAGAAGTACCTTGGAATTGATTTTGTGAAACAAACAAGTGAACTTCAATTGGTACTTCTTCACTTTCAGCTTTGTTTAAACAAAAGACAAGAAATTTCTGTATTGTAGAGCTACAAAAGAAATGAGCGAGTTTAAACAAAAGACAATAATTTATTACTTTAAATAAAGACGAAAGTGCATTGCATAACAAAATTCACCCGGTTGAGATGGTAAGAAATTCTTCTTGCAACTGAATGGTCACTGATTCAAATTTTTATATACCCCTACTCGGGAATTTTTTCTCCAAACCCAAGGGGGGTGCACCCCCTCTTCTCCAAGTGGCTCAGCCACTAGGACTAAGGCTAGCCCGGTAAGGATGGGGAATTTGTTAGTTTAGATCATCAGTTGAGTAGGGTTTTGTTTTTTATGAATCAGTTGAGTAGGTTTGATGAAAGAAATTTTAGTGAAAGATTATGTATTTTAACAATTTGACTAAAACATGTTCACATTAGTCTAGAACTAAGCATAAAGAGTGATTGAGTAAGATTAGACTTAAGGTAAATAAACATTAACAAATATTTTTAATCTTTGTTGGGGAACTCGAACTAAAAACCTCGAGCAAAAACTACGTGTATAAGGCCTAAGGTATTTTGTTTATAGGAACCTGCGCTTCAGCTTTATTATGACAACAACGGCGTTACATCATCACTTACAAGTTGATCCAACAGATTCAGCGGTGGTCTTTCTAATCATACATCCGCTATATTCCATCTCGCTCTGGTATGAGCCATAATATGTGCCGCCTCATTGACATTCCTACTAGCATACTGCACTTGCCCTTCACTAACCTCAGACACCAGCTTGGTTATGTTCCTGAGAACCGCTCCCAGCTTTGTTTGTACCTTCTCCGACACTTTCAGCTTGTTCACCACTACTTGACAGTCGGTTTCCACAATGGGTGAGACTAACTGATGTTGGCGTGTCAATTGTAGGCCAAATTCCACTGCTAGAGCTTCCCCCATCGTAGGGTCAAGGATTCCTTTAATCCTCTTGATTGCCGCCAAAATGAACCCACCATTATGGTCTCTGGCTACCACGCCCAGCCCGACACCTTCCTCATCCAGTCATGCATCCGTGTTGAGTTTTATTCTCCCTATTGGAGGCCTCGTCCAGGACTGGCAAGCAACTGGGGTTTGTGTATGGTCTTGGTGCTGTTGCTGGTGGCAATACTCCTCCACGTAGAGAGACGCTCTTGGAACAATATCATTCTCTTCCATCTTCTTCCCATTAAAAAGGTGTGCATTGCGTTCCCTCCAAAGTGACCCATAAGAGGACAATCCACTCTTTAAGCTCCCTCACTTGGACGGTTTTTATAACCTTTCGAACCCAATCCATGCAATTGCGATCCTCTCGAAGCTCAAAACAATGTGCCACCATCGATGTTCGCCACAACCTGCTCTCCCATGAGCACTCGTTGAATGCATGTATCTGCGTTTTGAACTGATCGCAGAAAGGGCAGGTACCACTGCGTTGCGGATTTCGTTTGTGTACCCTTTATCCAGGTCCCCAACACTTCGAGGCTCACGTTGTTCCTGAAATTTACTCAACCACACCATGTACCCACTCTTAGCCGTATAATGGCCATCGACACAATCCGTCCATATCAGCTTATCTTGTTCTTCCGAATGCCGTAATGGAATTTGCTTAATAGCTTCCACCATATCAGTTGGGAAGCAACTTTCCAAAATAGTCTCATACCACTTCTCCTCCTCGTCATCAATTAGATCTCGAGCAACCGAGTCTATCGGGAGACCCATTGGTGGGGACTGAATAAAGTTATTCGGATGTTGAGGGCAGCCATCAATCCCCCCTAGATACGAACAGCCGACCCATTCCCGATTTGTCACCTTAGACCTTCCACCAAGAAATCCTGAGCACTCATTAAGCTACTAGAGATTCTGGCACACTATCATTCTTGTGATATTTCGCCTTCATGATCCGAGCTACTAGAGATTCTGGTCGTTGGTACAGATGCCACAGTTGCCTCGCTAGGTATGCTTGGTTGAAACCCCTCAGGTCTCGAAACCCCATACCTCCCTGCTCCTTCGTACAGATCGGCGCTTCCCTCACCACCCAAGGAGTTTTCCTCTCTTCACCTTTCTGACCCCACCAAAACCGGGTAATTAACCCATGTATTTCATCAAGAATCCCATCGGGAACCTTAAAGACCGACATAGTGTACGTCAGTTGAGCTTGAGCCACTGACTTAATTAGGACTTCCCGCGCTGCAGCAGACATTGACTTCTCTTTCCACCCCGCCAGCTTCTTACGAACACGGTCCTTCAGGTAGATAAAAAGATCCTTTTTCGATCGGCCTACCTCAGTCACAAAGCCCAAGTACTTATCATGTTTGTCCACCTCCTTCATACCCAAATTAGAGCTTGCCACTAAGCGTTGATGCGGTTTCACATTAGAGCCAGACATCACCTCCGACTTCTCCAGGCTAACCAGCTGGCCCGATTCTTTTTGATAATCTGCAAGCACCCTTCTTAATTCTCGGCTCTCCTTTTCTGTTTCTCTAACAAAAAAGATAGAATAGTCAGCTGAAAAAAGGTGTGAAATCACTGGGGCACCCCTGGCCACCGAAATTCCATGGAGCTTTTTCTGAGTGATGGCCAGGGACATGTAGCTCGATACTCCCTCTGCTACCAGTAAAAAAAGATAGGGCGACAAGGGATCTCCCCGCCGTAATCCCCTGCTCGGAACAAACGTATGCGATCTATGTCCGTTAACCAGAACAACATAAGTTACTGATTTAACGCACATCATAATTAGTCGGATCCATCCTTCTGCGAAACCCAAGCGTTGCATTACGCCTTCTAGGAACCACCACTCCACCCTATCGTATGACTTAGCAATATCCGTCTTAGCCGCCAAGTACCCCGTCTTATTTTTAGTCTTCTTCTTCATGAAGTGACCCAACCCACAACCGATAATGTTGAAAATTAATAATGTGTTCATCCTGTGTCCTTGATCCTAACCAAGCGATTCATAGCCAAATTTATTTGGACGAATATTACGTGTCTCGTCGATTTCATGCACGATTGCTTTAGTGGATAATCTTATCATGACATACCATCCAATTGAATCATAAAAACCACATATTGTAGACCATGTTTATATATCGAACAAATACTATGAAAATTGTCAAAGTGGTTTTAAGCTGTAAAACTGGCAACCTACAAGACACCCTTTGCTTTGAATCGATCTTTTAGCAATGTATCATTTGCTTTGAATCGATCTTTTAGCAATGTAGTGTGCATTTTATTTTTATTTATTTAACAACAACATTATGTACATGGTACAATTTCCTAAATTAAGATTGTTTCCTCAGTAAAAACAACTTTATTATCTCATATGTTTGTCCTATAAGTTTATGAGTCCTTCCAACATAAAATTTTCAAACTGAAATATATTCATTTTTAAATAGTTTGAGGGAACGAAATCACCTACTGCTTAGGATTAATAACCCTAGTAGCGTCAGTAATGATTTTGCGTCTTATGGGCCAAGCCCACAACACCTAATTAAATCGGGAAATTTACAAACCGCAAAGTATATGAGATGTACAAAGACAAAGCAATCCTTCCTAACTATGCGGAGAGGCCTGCAAAATTTGAATTAAGGAGGTGCTGGCACAGAACCTCCATATATTATTGGGTAGGATGGATTTTTTCTCAGGAATACTACTATTTTAAAAAATACAAAAATACTACCCACCCTAGAAAATTTTCAAAAATACAACCATTCGTCAAAAAACTGCACTCTGAAGGTGCGGTTTACAGAGGAACCGCCTGGGGAAGGAAAGGTTTCTACTAGGGCATCCATGGAACCGCCTAGTGAAGCGACGGTCTTGCAAACCGTTGGATTAGAAAGCGATTCAAGGGCAGACCGCGCGCCATGTCATCGATTCGCGTCAGGAATCAAAAACCGCAGGTCAAGGGGGCGGTTTTCCGAATCCTATATAAAACCCCTCCCCTGCTCCATTTTTTCACACCAAAACTCATTCTTCTCTCTCTAAGATTATCTCTCTATCCATCCTCATCTCCTCCCAAAAACCTAGGAAATAGTGGTATGTTGGTTGCAGCTAAGTCCGAACTACAATCAGAAAACATTTCTTTGGTTTTTCCTTCAAAACCCGTCGATTCTCTGTCCAACTAAAAAGACAAAAAAAATTGGTCCCAACCCAAAACTCGTCAATATCATATTCAAAGCGCTTTCACCGGGCCGATTGTTTTATTTTTTAGGTGCGGGTCATGTTGAGGATATTAATTACTTAGTCAAAAAGTAATTAATTCCTTGTCCTACAAGTCCCTAGTTTTCCTTGTTCAAGTAAAAGAAGGAAACCTGGTTGTCATTAGGGTTTTAACCTTAAGTCTCTCTATATAAGCTTAGCTACGAGATTGTCGTAAGCAAGCCGTCACAATGTAGTCCCTAATAAAATATTAGTCGTGAGCTCGTTCCGAGCTCACCGTGGATTAGTCTCGATCAATCAATCGATCGAGGATACCACGTAAAATCGTTGTCTCGTGTGTTCTTTTCGTCTCCCGCATCATCAAATTCTACATGGTATCAGAGCAGAACTCGATCCCTTGTTTAGGGTTTTGAGCTTCCGCAGTCAAGGTGAAGTCCAGCCCGCCGTCCGTCAATCTCGTAGCTAAGCTTATATAGAGAGACTTAGGGTTAAAACCCTAATGACAACCAGGTTTCCTTCTTTTACTTGAACAAGGAAAACTAGGGACTTGTAGGACAAGGAATTAATTACTTTTTGACTAAGTAATTAATATCCTCAAAGATAGAAAGCAGATGAAGGATTAACAAAATCCACAACCGACCCAACCCGTCAATTAAAAACCAAGTAAAACTCACTCCCGACCCAAAATCTGTCAACACCAAGTTCAGGTTCAACCCGCTTTGACAGGGATGATTGTTATATTTTTTGGTATGAGTCAGATGTAAACCAGGCTGAATTTTTAATAAAGTCCACACCCGTTCTAAGCCGTCAATTACAAAAGAGGGTAAAACTCGATCATGAACCAAAACTTGTCAACACCGGCTTTGACCAGGTCAAAATTTTCATTCTTAAAGTGCAAGTAAGATTGAAGGAGAACCAAGTTATTGACAAAATTAACACTCAACCCAATCAATTTTTTAAGTGCTCTCAACTAGGAGTGGGAAACCGATTCGGTAAACCCAAAACGACCGAACCGAAACCGAATTAAATCGAAACAAAACCGAACTAATGCTATTCGGTTCGAAATTCGAAAGGAAAATAGAGATATTTCGGAAATCATGATTCTTTCAACCGAACCGAATTTCCGAATTTCCGACCAAAAAACCGAAATACTATAATTGAAAGCTCCAAATGTTGGATTTTTATGTTTGTAGTTGTTTTTAGACTTAAATATGTGAAATGTTTAATGACTTATGTGATGAAAAATTCGATTTTATCATTGATGAGGCATATAATTGCATATTTATTGTTTATATTATGGGTGAAAATTAATTTAAAGGTGAGAAGATACAAGTAGCCTCTCAAATTCGGTTTTGTGTGCTAAACCAAACCGAACCGAATTATAATTTGATTTAAACCGACCGAACCGAATTATAATTCGGTTCGAATTTGGTTTGAGGTTTGGGAGAATTTGGGGACCCGATAATCATAATTTCAGTTCGGTCGAAACCAAACCGACCTAATGGCCACCCCTACTCTCAACCCAAAACTCGTCAACACCAGGTCTCCTCGCTTTGACCGGGTTGAATTAGGTTGAATTACCCATGGGTTTGAGCTCAATTATCATAAAAGAAAATACAATGAAATTAAAGTTTAAGTGACACTAAAATTTTGATCAATGAGACTGAATTTTTAACAAAATCCACACCCAACCCAACCTGTCAATTACAAAAGCAGGTAAAACTCGCTCCGACCTAAAACTCATCAACATTGTATTCAACCGACTGTGACCTTATCGAATTAGGTTGAATAACCATGAATTTGGGTTCAATTGTCATAAATGAAAGTATGATGAAAGTTTAAATGGCACTAAATTTTTTATTAAGTTGGCCAAGTTTTTAGAAAAATCCACATCCGACCCAACCTGTTAATTATAAAAGCGGGTAAAACTCGTTCCCGAACCAAAACTCATCAACATCGAATTGAGCCCACTTTGACCGGGTGATTATTTTGTTTTTAGGTGCAGATCCTATGGAAATCGACCAAGTTTTTAGCAAAATTGACATCCGACCTGATATCGTTCATTACAAAAGAGGTCTCGTTCATGCCCAACAATCTCGTTCATGCCACAACGACCCGCCTTGTTTGTTTGGATATCGATACACCATACGATCAACTCTTCTCATGAGTCATGCCATCTATGCAAGTAACCTCAGTACACATTTGAATGAGCTCTTCAAGCATCAGTCTCGTAGCGACCATTTTATGAAAATTACCACCAACGTTATGTATCCCCTTTCCGGTATCTTCCGTGTAACCATTCCACCATAACCCTAGCGTGTACTTTTAGAATGTCAACTGCAATAAAACCGTAATTCATTTAACACCATAAAAATAAAATAAAAATCACCATAAACAGTAATACAAAACAAACTTACGAAGTAACGTTAATCGCACAAACTAAAAAAAAAGTAGAGTGCACAACAGAAAATTGAAGAAGAATAAGGAGAGGGGTGAAGAGCTGAGGTTTCGGGGACTGCGTTTTATAGGCAAAATCAAAACTGAAAACCGCTGGGGAGGGTGCGATTTTAATCTGGCATGCAGCCCCACGCCTGCAACCCCCTGCATGCCGACATGCCGGATGTCGAGGGAATGGGGACGACACACAAACCGCTGGGGGGGGGGGGGGGGTCTGTGTGTCGGCAAGATAAACCGCCTGTTGAAGGAGCGATTTCTATTGTCGACGTAGAACCGCTCCATCAATAGGCGGTTTGTTCTAGGTCAGCCACTAAACCGCCTCTCCATGCAACGGTTACTGCAAATAATTTAAACCGCCACCTTAACATGCTGTTCTCCCACAAACTGCCTCCCCAAGTGGCGGTTTTCGAAAAATGGTAGTATTTTTAGAAATTTTCCAGGTTGGGTAGTATTTTTGTAATTTTTTTAAATAGTGGTATTTCTGGAAAAAAAAACCCAACATTAATGAGCTACCAGTTCATCCAGTTAGCATCATAGGGTCTTAGAGCTGAGATTTGCAGTCTTTGATGGGCTTCACTCGTAATGACAGAAAAAAGCAGGACCGACCCTAAGGGTGTGCGGGACGTCCCCTGGCATAGGGCTTCCAAATTATGGGGGTCGCCGCACCCTGCAGGATATCCGGTATGTAAAGGGCTGATTACTATTATGAAGTATTAGTATAAATTATAACTTTAAAACAATAAAAAATGGAAAATATATGGGTACAAAACACCATGCTTACATTACAAAACACCAATCATATCATCATGATGTGAAATCATACCACTCTGATACGATCAAGTCACAATCGTATCAGGTTGGTATAAGCGAGGTTTTATAGGTCTGGATTACCCAAATAATAATAAAAAAATATAATAGACTTTTAATTATGTG
The DNA here is from genome assembly GCA_946122785.1 of Linum tenue. Taxonomy (NCBI): domain Eukaryota; kingdom Viridiplantae; phylum Streptophyta; class Magnoliopsida; order Malpighiales; family Linaceae; genus Linum; species Linum tenue. The sequence goes on along the minus strand of CAMGYJ010000007.1, from coordinate 12,478,178 downwards.
TCTAAAATAATAAAAATTAAGTCCATAAACTGAATGGACCACACGAAGGGAATACTTGTTTTCATATGAGGTCTTCTTTACAAACTATATAACCCCTTGTTTCTGTAGGGAGGAAAAGGAGGGAAAGGAAGTGGAAGGGAAAAGTGAGAAGGAAAGCTCACTTCACTATGCATTTTCCATTGTTTTTAAGGAAGGAAAAGTGCATCCACATGGGAGGATTTTTTTCTCTCGTTTAGCGGGAGTCTCGGAACTAGGGTTCCACCGCTTTTGTGTTAGGTTTTCCAATCTTTTGGGATTGGCAGCTGTGCTTTACTATCTTCGATTCTGATCGTTGGTTCTCTAGACATTTTTCGTTACACAGTGAGATTACTTCTGTTGTTAGACATTTAATGCAATATCTTTACATTAAGAAAAGTAGTTTAATGGAATTTTGAATCACCGTATATGAATTTGTATTTTTGGTTGTTTCTTTCTAATTACTTTTCCATGTTCTTATGTGAGAAAATTGAAAATAGTAAAAAAGTTTGTGCTTTTGGTGAGAAGCTTGTAGGGGTGGCAACTGGCAATACAGTTTCAGTTTTGCGGTTAAACTTCTAACCGCACCGAAATCGCACTTTTTGTGGTTAACCACAAACTTAGTAAGAAGGCTTTTATGCGGTCGCATTTAAAGATATTTGATGTTTTACGGTTAGCCTCAACTTCAACCAAATCAGAATTTCAGAGTTCCTTCTAGTTCCACACTGCACATGTTGTCGTCTTCGAAATTCACTTTTCAAAACACAAGAGCTCCCCGCGAGATACCAACGGGCACGAAGACACACAGTGCCTTCATAGACCTCGATCATAGCATAGAACCATTTACGATGTGGTGTGGTCGCGGGTGACATATATGACTCAATTTCGGTTGCGGTTAACCACAAATTTTGGTGCGGTCAACCACAACCGCATCGAATGCCAGACGTGAAAGCTTGGAATAGCAAAGAAGATACCTCATCCACCCGTTCTTACCTCATCAATTAGTGAAAAGGCTCATTATTGGGTTAATTGCATGGTTGGTCACTGAGATTACAAAAAAAAAACGTTCATATTTGATCATTGAAAATATTTAAATCCAATCTTGGTCACTCAAATTAGTAAATCCAATCTACACCCCCATACCCTACCCAACCTCACCACCAGAACACAACCTCCGGCGGCCCTCTTGTTGGCGATGTGCTGGTCCGTACTCCGACCACGAGAGATTCCTAAGCCGACGACCACAAAAAGGAACCACCTCTTCATCCCTTCCAACGAAGCAGTCATACATCAACGTCGACCAGTAAAATCCCAAACTCCACACGATCTCCACTCCTCTTAGCATTAGAGACAAAGTGCTCCCTCTGGTTTCCAACACCTTATTCCTCAACTAATTCCCGAGCCACAAAAATGATGAATCAAATCTAACAAAATCCAACTTGCCACTACTACTGGATTCGAGAGCTGGAAATTGGGGAAGTGAAATGAACCTCATAGATCGGAATTACAAGGAACAATTCATTATGTCTCCGGGGAGTACTTGCGGAAAGGCACGTAGACGCCCCGCTCGAAGTCGAGTTGCTCCATGGCCTTGCTCAATTGCACAGCTCCGTTGGCTTCATTCGCAACCGCCACGCTCTTGCTCGTGCTCGCTCCATTTCCATTTCTAGGACCGGTGGTGGCGGTAGCAGCAGCGCTCGAAACGTCGGCGACAACCTGCTCCTCGAAACCACGGAGGAGAGAGCCGGAGTACGGACCAACACCTCGCCAACAAGAGGGCCGCCGGAGGTTGTGTTCTGGTGGTGAGGTTGGTTCGGGTAGGGTATGAGGTGCGTAAAAAAGAAATTAGGTTTTTTGTTTTTTTGTTTTTTAATGAATGTAATAATGAGGTGGAAAATATAAAAGTTTATTTTTAATAATTTTTTAGTTGCCACTTCACATATTTAACGGTCAACTATGAAAGTTGACTGCCACGTAAACTAGAGTTAACGGAAATGGACGGAGAGTGACCAAACTTGAACCATTTTATTAATTTGAGTGACCAAGATTGAATTTAAATATTTCTAGTGCCCATACTTGTTCAATTTATCTCTCTCAACTTGAATCCCGTGAGGAGGGCCTTGGAAAGTTTTAGTATAAGCAGGAGGGATTCGCAAATCCTCCAGGCGTAGGGCGCGCAGGGCTTTGAACCCAAATACATTACCTACAATGGAAGTAAACATGTTAGTAACAGAACCTTCTTCAAAAAGGTCTAAGGGGTAAGCTACATAAGCAATAAATTGACTTTCTTCTCCGGGAACGGGTTCAATGTGGTAGCATCGTCCTTTATAACGATCAAGGCTGGTAAGCCAAACATCTGACTACATTTTTCCAACTGAAATGGAAAATTACGACCGAAATTGAATTGTACATCCAAAATAACCCTAAGAAGACATGATCCCAAGCGGATACTTGACATGTACCTCCTCTTCCAGGTCCATCGCAAGGGAAGCGAAAACCAATCTAAGTGTAGTCCTTGGTGTATTGATTTTTTTTGGAAAGGGAGTGTGTGCGAGTTGTTTTTTTCAAGAATAGGCTGGATTGAACCAGCTGTACTTTTTTTGTTTTAATTAGATTAATTAAAAAAGAGTGCATGATCCTGCGAATTATCAAACATGAACTTTTTTATAATCTTAGTGACAATTAACCCGCCCATTATTATACAACAAAAAAAAAGCAGGCCAATAATAAGAATAAACCACTCGGCTCAATCGGGTTACTTTGGCCCAACATCTATGCTGATGCAAAACAAAGCCCTTGGACCAGTACGGTCCGCCAATCAGGCAGTCACCCGAAAGCCCAACAACTGAACTAGAAAAAAGAACTGGAACTTAACTGTAGGAGAAACCTACGAAGCAAAATCGCCAGAAACATCATCAGACGAAGGAAGAAGGGGAGATGGGGTGGTAACCAAACAAATAAAGGAGGAACGGAACACAACAGGCGGTGTAACACAAATCTTGGTCGTAGTTGCGGCTGGCCCTTCCCTCGCCCCCGATTCCCTCGCACCTTCTCTAGCTTCCTCCCTTCAATTTTTGGTCTCCTCTCTCTCTCTTTCCAACTTGTTTCCCATGGAGAAGAACTGAAGCATTCATTCTTTCTGGAAAATTTCCGATCCCGGATAAGGTTTGGGATTGTTCCGTTTTTGTGTTCGGTACTGCTCTCCGTGTGTTCCCTTTCTGTTTGCTTGTGATTTGCCGTTTGCTTGAACTGGTAGAGGAATGGAAGACAATTGCAATTTGAGTTTTTGGACAAATTTTGATTGCCGTGAAATTTGAACTTGAATTTGATTAGGCTGCTCCGTTTTGGTTTGATTTGATTGCTGTTGATCTTCTCTGTAGCCACAATGTTCTAGTGCGTAAGTATGAGGGTGCATTGTTTAATGTAGCTGCAGAGTGGAGTTCCTATAGTCGAATTGTGCGCATTTGTTTTTTTTAAGTGCCGGGCTAGAGAGGGGACTGATTTTCTGTGAATGAATAAATACCGGAACACATAGGGAGATGTTTATAAGTACTGATTGGGATTCAAGAATTGGAAAAGAGGCTACTTTTCTGGATTGAGAACGATCGGGTATCCTTGGTTGCAGAAGGGGAGATGGATGATTGCTGGAGAGAGAGAGAGAGAGAGAGAATGAAAGAACACAAGGAGATAGGAGCTAGCCTCTATTAGATTTCGAACCAACTCTGCTTATCTGTTCTGCCAGCTTGAATGGCGATTGTGTTTATAAATGCCAGCAGCATGCTAGTTAACAAACTGTGTGTGTTGGATGACAAGTTTGTAGTTTACCTCTTTAGGATTCTTAAAAACTTGCCTGTATAAAACATGATTAAGTGTTGTTGTATTTGCAGTCCAGTTCCTCTCTCATCCGTGGCGTGTTGTTTTCTTGTGCTTTTTATGCAGGGGTGGTAGAATATTGGAGTAGGGAGGTGCAATGTATGCAAGGATAATCAAGAGTAGTAATCAGAAGTGGGGTTCAGTCTTCATGCCTTCCATACAGTCAATTAAGACAAACACCATGGATCAGGCTTGTGCTCGATCTCTAGTCCATACAGCCGCAGTGCGAGTATGCAACACCAAAAGAAGTTCATTAAGGAAATATCAGTTTAATTCATTTGCATCATGTGGCAGTGGTAGTTTTTTTAGTAGAAGGTTCAGCACATATCCTAAAAGGTTGCAGTTCCGTGCATATAGTTCGGAGGGTGATGGACGCAATACAAGTGAGGATAAGCGTGCGTCTCTAAATGGTGCACCTAATTTTGATGATGGAAAGGTACAGCCTGGGAAATTTGGAGGAAATCCCAGATATTGTGACACACATGCTTGTCTAGGGGAACAAGATCAGAAGGATTGGCTTAGTAATGAGAAGCTGACTGTAGAAGCCAAAAAGAAGGAATCGCCTTTTTTAACTAGGCGTGAGAGGTTTAAAAATGAGTTCTTGCGAAGGGTGGTTCCTTGGGAGAAGATCCACGTCTCTTGGGACACCTTTCCATACTACATCAAGTAATTATTTCTATCTGCCCTCCGTTTTCTATGCTATTGCTGTTCAGGGCGATGACTAACTTCTCACTCTCATCCAGTGAAAATACCAGAAATGTTTTGTTGGAATGTGTCACATCCCACCTAAAGCATAAGAATTTTACTGCGTCATATGGGTCTCGTTTGAATTCTTCAGGTGGCAGAATATTGCTCCAGAGCACTCCAGGTTAATTTCTTCCCCATAATGAAGTTTAGTATTGGAGTTCTTGGTCTTTGCAGGTATTGGATCTACTGGAACTGACGATGAGCTACTGATTTCTTAATGGTATCATGTACAGGCACAGAGCTTTATCGGGAAAGAATAGTGAGAGCACTTGCACAAAAGTTAGAAGTTCCTCTGCTGGTTCTTGATAGCAGTGTTCTTGCTCCTTATGTAAGATTCGCTGACAAAATTGTAGTTAGCTATTTATGACATCATTGTTTTTTTCCGATAAGGGTGATATAGGTTTTACTTTTCTGTAATTAAGGTACTACTTAAGGGATTCGAACCTGGGACCTCCAGGTTCTAAGCTAGTGGTATTTATCACATCATTATTGGGTTTATTTTTGGTGATTGTTCTGCTTGTTCTAGAGCAGGATCTTGATGACTGTTCATCTGAGGATGATGCAGCAGACTCAGGGGAGGAGTTCGAGTCTGAGGTCGATGAAGAAAATGAAGCAGCTAATGAAGAGGAATTGACAAGCAGCGCTGAAGGAAAATCAGAAGGTAGTGATGATGAAGCAGTTGATGTGGCGGCAACTGCTGAGGCAGCCCTCAGGAAGCTCATCCCTTACAGTTTAGAAGAATTTGAAAAGGTTTTCCCCTTATGTATGCAATTTTTGTTTCTTCTTGTTTTCATAATAACATTACTCCCGGAGGCACCTCAGGATACTTTTAGTTTGCCAGAGAATTTATTTTTTCTTAAGTTGAATAAATGTCTTTCATGTTCTTGTTCTCTTAAAGCTAGAAGAGCAAAACCTATAACTCTCACATGTTGTAGTCCCCTCTTTTGCAATGGGTAAAATCTTCATGGGACATTGGTCATGTTTGGTGTTTGTGGGGATACGGTGAAAAACTGTAAGGTTAGAGCTTGATTAAGTGCTTAACATTATTTTGAAATTATAATTGATGATTTCTTTTTCATAATCGTTGGTGTTGTGCATGTGTTGATGTTTCAAATGGTGCCCTAATTTTTGCTCCGAGTTCACTTCGTGCAGCGAGTCGCCGGAGAATCAGATGCCTCTCCCGAGGCTTCGAAATCTGATACTGCTGAGCCTGCTGATAACTCCAAAAGGCCTCCCAAGAAAGGTAAGCTCTTATTCGACCTAGTCTAGTCTTCTTCAATGTTGTGCAGAACTTTCTGTTTTAGGATTTCCAAAAGGTCACTAAATGTTGTGGGCTCTGATATCTCTCGTTTCTTCAAAAACAAAATAAAACGTTGGTTGTCTTTTATTCACCCTATTTTGTGACACTCTTTCTGTCTTTCTCTAGGTGATCGGGTGAAGTACATTGGCAGTTCAAATTCTGTTGAAGTGGACAGCAGGTATTGGATTCATTTTGGGGTTTGGAGTTTTGCTCAAAGAAAGTCAGTAGATGCTTTTTGTTATTGTTGAGAGCCGTCGCCGGAAACTTGATTTTGCAAATTTCATGCCAACAGTAACCTTACTAATCATCGTCTGGAACTGTATAAAATATTACAATCCTTGAAAGCTGAAATTAATAGTTGAGCTGGAAATGTAATTACGAGAAGAATAAGCAAATCCTGTTTCACCTTTTCTTTAAACCTTGACGTCTTTGGTTTTGTCATATGTTCTACTAATTTTTTGCACGTGATAATCATATCCACTGGTTTTAGTCTTAAGCAACGGGATGTCCTGCATCAGCACTCTTCCATTGATTTGTTTAATTGTGAATGGGCTAGTACATAATGTTGCTGAAGGCTTTTTCTCTAGGTTTTCTATGAAGTTGCCATTATATGATTATTGTCGCAACTGACACTTTGTGATGGTTCTTCAATACATTTTCAGATTTTGTTTCTACAGTATAATACTTAATTTTTATTATTATTGAGTGTATTTGTCTGCAAGTCTAAGATCTCCCAGTTAAGTTTTCTTTACGCGGGATTGTCCTCTTCACTTAACTTCTGGATTTTTCTTAATTCTACAGATTCTGACCTTAATATTAGTAGAGTTTATGCTGCCACTGTTTTTCCCCCCTTCATGTCCTCGTTTTCACTTCCCCTTCCCCCTCTTTGTGGTCTGTCTGTGAGTTTATGGATAAGGGCTCACATCTCAATGCGGGCTGATGCACTTATAGGGTTAGTCAACTTTAGCTATTTTTGGTTTTTAAGATGGTTATGAACTAAGATTACTGGACACATAAACGACTTCCATTTTGTGTCAGGAAAGTCTAGTTCAGGCCGTGTTTAAGAATGAATCTGCATTTAACTCATCCCCAATGTAAACTTTGACATCCACAGGATCAAATTGGGGAAGATACCTACGTCTGATGGTCTGAAAAATGCTTTTACAGTAATTCATGGCAGGTGGGTTGCCAATTCCTCCTGATGTATGTAAGGAGAACAAGCAGTTGTCAGTCTTATTGGCTATAGCGTTCGACATTTGGTGTTTTCTTCTTCATTTTATCCTCTTGGATAACATCACATGCTTTGCCACTCAATGTCATTGAGTATTTGGCTGAAGTGCTCTTATCTTTAGTTTGAGTTGCTTCTTTTCATTGTTCCATAAGCTAGTAGTCATCTTTTGTGGATATGAGAGGGAACGTGGATACAGAGTTTTTCTTTGAATGTCTTTGTTGTGACTTTTTTGGAATTTGGAACTCAATTATGAATACTTCTGCACCACCACCTTGAAAATCACATGCTATCTATTTCGAATGGAGGAATTTAAGTTTTAATTTGATGGAAGTTCTTCTCTTCTTCTGATAGCTTTTGCACGAAGACAATGTTGTAGAGGACCTAAGCACACTGTTCATTGTTGTTTCAGGCCCCTATCCAACGGTCAACGTGGTGAGGTTTATGAGGTCAGTGGCAATCAAGTTGCTGTTGTTTGGGATATGTCTAATGATAGCCAAGCAAAGGAAGGAGAGATACAGGAGAAGCATGAAGAGCCATCTGGAAAGGCACCAATACATTGGATAAATGGTAAATTTGTCAACGTTTTAAAAGGATTCTGTATAATTTGAAACAAAAACCTATCATTCTTGGAACTGTATCTCTGATGAAATAAATGGTGCAGACATATAAGTTAGACTGATTTTAAGATCATGAGATTTATGTATCCATGTTTTTCTTGCATAAGAAAAGTTTTATGTTGTCGGATTATCTTTTTCATCCATAATGTCATTTATGAGGGCATGACCTGTCATGACATGATTTCCAGTCACTATTTTCATTTTCTCTTTTATGCTTACCGTACTTAGAATGCCAAACTGATGAAGTTTATTTGCACAGGACCATTAGTCTATTGGGGAATATGATGTGCTATTTTTTTTATTTTCACCAAAAATATTAAAATTTACTGAGACTTGCTCATGCATAGTTAAGGACATTGAGCATGACCCTGACGCGGAGGCCGAAGATTGTTATCTTGCGTTAGAGGCATTATACGAGGTATATAAAGGAGATCATTCTTGGGACTGTATGAAATATTGTTTGGAGTTTTTGGGTTCAAACTCCCTAGTCTTCAATCTTTTTGTGAGTTGACATTTGCTCTTGAACTCTTTGCAGATCTTGCGGAGCATGCAGCCTCTCATTGTATATTTCCCAGATTTTTCACTGTGGTTGTCTAGGGCCGTACCCAAGGACAACCGCAAAGAGTTTGTCCAGAAGATGCAGGAAATGTTTGACCAGCTTTCTGGTCCTGTTGTCATGATAAGTGGTCAAAACAAAGTTGAAACTGGTTCGAAGGAGAAAGAGAAATTTGTAAGATTTAGTGCTTTTTATGAATATAGACGAATATTGACCTAATTTTGTGAAAGCAGCAGTTTTTCCTTGGTTGGATATTGTTAGCTTACTCTTGTTTTGCTTTTTTATGTGGTGGGCAGACAATGATACTTCCAAATTTTGGACGACTGGCTAAGCTGGTAAGCCTCACTAATTTCTCCAGAAGTCCCATACTCTTGGCTTAACTATTCTATTGTTGTTTTTTATGTCTCTTTAGGTGGAAATTTGTGCAGTTTTCTTGTACTTGATATTTTCATCTATTGCTTTTGCTTTCAGCCTCTTCCTCTGAAGCAACTCACTGAAGGTCTGAGAGGAACTAAGAGATCCGGTTACAGTGAAATTAACAAGCTCTTTACAAATGTTTTGCGTATTGATCCGCCCAAGGTAAGTTATAATTTCCTGATTTGTGTATTTTATTCTGAAATCCAGATATCTTTGTTTTCTTATTGTTCTCATCACATAGAACTGAAGTTTTGTAGGGCCATATGGTGTTATATACAAGGGAAAAATTTCTTCTTGGTTTTCTAAGCTTAAGTTGTGGAGTTTACTAGCTGATAGTGGAATTTTGTTTTCTCTTGACAATGGGAATTTCTTGTTACTCATTATCAAATAATCATGCTACACTATTGGAAGCCGATTCAGTCGTTAAACAGTAATGCTCCAATGGACACCTTACTGTAGAATCCATAGAAGCTGGATGTAAAGAAGTAATTTAGGAATGTTGGAAGACATGTTCTGTGAAGCTCAGATGATTGCTAAATTTTTTGGGACGATGAGTCTGTATTTACTATTTTCCTTCGTCTCCTCAGTCTTTTCACTGTCTGTAGGAAACAAGGATTCCTACAGAATGAGAATTGGGAAATTAGCTAGATCAATTAGGGATTGATCTAACTAGGGATTAGAATTGGGGATTTTTAGAACAAGAAAAGGGAAGAAGAGGAGCTGCTGCCGCAGCTTTGGAGCAAAGAGGGAGAGAAAGAATTCGCAGGAGAGAGGGAAGAGAGAGGTTTAGGATTTAGGTTTTTGGTTCTGTAATTGCTTAATCCCAAAATAAGACCACTATTACAGATTATATAACCTGTCTAATTCCTATCTGCTACCCAAATAATAAAACGTAACAATTAACTCCCTGTTTATTCCCCCAAATACCCAAATAATCCCCAATCAATAAAAACCGACACTAATACGAAATAACCAAAAACTGCAAATAATTGTGTTTCCCACATCCCCCCTTCCTTCGAAAAACAACCTTGTCCTCAAGGTTGTTCCTCCAGCTGACTAAGTCTCTTCCTCCCCTTTTCCAGCGGCCTCCTCCTCATCCTCTGCTTCATCTTCCCAGCGCCCCACCAACATCATCAAATCCGGCTTCGGGCACTGGTGACCAATGGTGAACCGGCCATCGCAGTTGAAGCACTTGCCCTCCCGCCTCTTCTGCTCAATCTCTGCTGGCGTCAGTCGCACGAATCCCTTCGGTATGGCCCGCGGCCCCATCCTGGCTACCGGAGCAGGGCCTCCACTGCCGGCGATGGCTCCAGTCGAGCCTCCCCCTGTTGCCCCTCCTGTGCCGCCACTAGTACCGCTGCTTCCTCCTCCTCCGCTTGGCTTTGAGAAGCGGCCAATGGTGCTTCTCCAGCTAGCCATTTCTTCCTCCTTATGACCTGCAAGACGAAAAGCAGTTTTCACAGAATCGGGCTCAAACACCCTGACCGCCGCTGCTATCTCGGGTTTGAGACCCGCCATGCACAACCCCACCAAGGTGTCCTCCGAGACTCCCTTGCACTGGTTCCCCAACTTGAAGAACTCCGCACGGTACTCAGCCACCGTGCCGGTCTGCTTCAGCTTCGCCAACTGCTCAGGAGCCCACCCATCCGACTTACCAAACTGATAACGAAGCTCCTCCTGAAACATGGGCCAAGTGATCAAGGTTGCTGCTGCTGCATAGGATCTCTCCATCCACTCCCACCATTGGAGCGCATCGCCCTCCAGATAGAACGATGCCAGATAGGCTTTCCTCTCCTCCGGAATGGGGTGGTTTTTAAACCACCTCTCAACTGCATACAACCAAAGACCTGCATCCTCCTGCCCATTGAATTTGGGAAACTCAATGGTAGGAGGCTTAGCTCGAAAAACTATCCCATCCATGCCCTCATAGTTTGGATACTGGGACCCATACCTGTCATTTCCTGGCGTCCTCCATGGCTGCCCCCCACTGAGAGCACTGCATCTGGTTAGGATTCCCGTGTCCATAGTCACCCGGATAGTAGCCCGGCTGATTCGGGTATCCCCCTGGGACATGAGGCGCCTCATATGGGCCCTCTCCTCCTCCTGGACCCCTGCTGTCCGCCCTCCGGTTCGGCTGAGCGGTTGGACTCGGTCGATGCCCGGTTCGACCCACCTCGGGTCGACCCATCCCGGTCCGCCCCGGTCCGGTTCGGCTCAACTCGGTCCGATCAGCACTGGTCCGACCAATCCCGGTTCGCTCTGGTTCGGTTCGACCCCCTCCTGACCCGTCCGCCTGCCCCGGCCCAATAGGAGCCGACCCGCCCGGCCCCATCTGGTCAGCGGGCCTATTCGGCCCACCAGGCCCCCTCTGGCTCATCTCCTGTTCAGCCCACTGGGCCTGCTGGCCCGCCAAGCTTAGTTGGTCATACTCAGGCCCACCTTCCAGATCCAGCCATCCCAGCCTGTTATGGACCCTTGTGTAGTGACCCAGCTGGCCCGGCCCACCATTCATAGGAGGCCCATCTGTGTCATACCCAGCCATCTTAGCCTTTCCTTTGCGGGCCGCAATTTCTTGGGCCGTGGGTGTAGGTAACAGGCTCGAGCCTGAGCCCAGCCCTAATGCAGTCCGACCAGCCCTGCTCCCTTCGGCCCTCTCGACTGGCGCGGCAACCCGAGCCGCCGACACCCCCGCCGGGATCGCCCCGCCGCCGGGCCCGCTGCCCGCCCCGACCTCCGTCGCCGTAGCACCCGCCGGTGCCGACAGCGCCGCCGCCGCGGTCGCCCCGCCTCCAGCAGCCGCCTCCGCCGATCCCAGGCCGCCGCCTCCTTCGAACGTTGGCTCCGCCGGGATCGGTGCTCCCCCTGGCCCGCTTCCTTTCGCCTGCAACGAGGTAATTGCCCTCATCAGGTCCTCCAGCCTCTGACGCAGATCGTCAGCATCCTCCTTCGCATCAGCCTGCACTCTTGCCAGGCCTTCTTCGAGCCTGGCCAGCGCATCAGAGTGCTCGTGCACCACCACCTTCACCGCCTCTAGCTCAGTAAGGTCCTCCATCACCACCTCTTCGTTCGGAACTTCGCCCGTCTCAGAACTCCTCCCGGCTGCCTGCGCTGCCTTTTCCGCGGCCTTCATTGATTTGGTCGATACCATTGTTGCCTTCCCTGGTTCAAGAGTTCAGAGGAACTCACTCTCGAGCCAGGCTCTGATACCAGATGTAGGAAACAAGGATTTCTACAGAATGAGAATTGGGAAATTAGCTAGATCAATTAGGGATTGATCTAACTAGGGATTAGAATTGGGGATTTTTAGAACAAGAAGAGGGAAGAAGAGGAGCTGCTGCCGCAGCTTTGGAGCAAAGAGGGAGAGAGAGAATTCGCAGGAGAGAGGGAAGAGAGAGGTTTAGGATTTAGGTTTTTGGTTCTGTAATTGCTTAATCCCAAAATAAGACCACTATTACAGATTATATAACCTGTCTAATTCCTATATGCTACCCAAATAATAAAACGTAACAATTAACTCCCTGTTTATTCCCCCAAATACCCAAATAATCCCCCAATCAATAAAAACCGACACTAATACGAAATAACCAAAAACTGCAAATAATTGTGTTTCCCACACTGTCTGTTTGCCCTTGCAGGAAGATGATATCCTTAGAACGTTCAACAAACAGATTGAAGAGGATAGGAAGATTGTGATATCAAGGAGCAATATAAATGAATTACATAAGGTATAGGGTAATTTGAACTTGTTCGGTAACTCAATATGATGTATTATTTCTTAGACTTCTTCTGTTAGCATTTGATAATCAGTAACTAGAGCCATGAAAATATTATCTTTGGATCTATAATTGCAGGTTCTTGATGAAAATGAGATGTCATGTGCAGACATATTGGATTTAGATAGTGACGGTGTTGTTCTGACTAAGCAGAGTAAGTGGCATACTTTAGACAATCCCACTCTGTGTTCAAATTCTGTTTTCCAAGTGATAGTAGCACGATGGATGATTCATTGTAACTTGGACCTACTTTTTTAACAGAAGCCGAGAAAGTTGTTGGCTGGGCCAAGAATCACCATCTGGCTTCTTGCCTACTTCCATCTGTTGAAGGGGAAAGATTGGTTTTGCCTCGCCAAAGGTGTGCATAATTTATAAGTGAATGCTGATTTTAGGGAAAGTTTACCCTTGCTTACATATTGAAAATCTCCCTTGAAAGCTTATTGGTCCTTTTCTCTCCTTGTGAAGCCTTGAAGTTGCTATCTTGAGGTTGAAAGATCACGAAAGCGTATCAAGAAAGCCATCTCAAAGTTTGAAGGCATGTTTGATTAACTGTCTGTCAATTTGTTGGATGGCTTATGCTCTTGGTTGCGTTCCTCTCTAATTCGTTTAAAATATGACAGAACATGGCAAAGGATGAATATGAAACCAACTTTGTTTCAGCCGTAGTACCACCTGGGGAGATTGGTGTCAGATTTAATGACGTAGGAGCTCTCGAGGATGTGAAGAAGGCCTTGAATGAACTTGTTATTCTCCCAATGAGGAGGCCAGAGCTTTTTTCTCATGGGAATTTGCTGAGGGTATTGAATATTTTATGATAACGGAAGGGAGTAAATATTCTTAATGCTTTATTGATTTGATAATTGTTCTAATACATTTTATTCTACAGCCTTGCAAAGGAATATTGCTTTTTGGACCTCCTGGAACTGGGAAGACTCTGCTTGCTAAAGCACTTGCCACGGAAGCTGGGGCAAACTTTATCAGCATAACAGGCTCAACTCTTACATCAAAGGTACGCTGAAGAAACTATATGCTATCATGTAAACATAAGTTGTTAATGCTTGTAAGTTCATTTTACGTTTGCATACATGTAATGTTCTAAAAAGATTGATCATTCTTTCCTTATAGACATAAATTAGGGTCTTATTACTCCCTAGTAAGCATGCATTTCAGAATGTGTTACATCTTTACTCTGGTAGCTTTCTCAGCCTCCTTATCCTTGTGATGTAGTGGTTCGGAGATGCTGAGAAGTTGACAAAGGCCCTTTTCTCCTTTGCCAGCAAGTTGGCTCCTGTAATCATATTTGTTGATGAGGTAGGTTCCTAATCACTCTCTCTCTCTACTCATGGTTTCCCCATCTTTGTCATTTTGATGGTTGGAATACTGAAACAATCAATATGCTGAGGGAAAATGAAGAGTATTCCCTATTTACATGTTGATGTCCGCAATTTGCAAAATAGGTTAACTATAAATATAGCCATTGTACCTATTTCCAATCAACCATAAGTTGGGGTATCTTTTTGACTTTTTCCAACCTGGGGCGAACATAGGTTGACAGTTTGCTAGGTGCGCGGGGTGGTGCATTTGAGCATGAAGCAACAAGAAGAATGAGAAATGAGTTCATGGCGGCATGGGATGGATTAAGATCCAAAGATAGTCAAAGGATCCTCATTCTCGGTGCTACGAACCGACCATTTGATCTTGACGATGCTGTGATTCGTCGTTTACCTAGGAGGTAAGAATTTTTTAGGAACAACAGTCTTCTGTGTGCAGAGTCAATTGTCACATAGCAATGCTGTTTAATTTGCCAAGACCGTTTCTCTGATGGAGCTTCTTCTGAATCGGCCATTTCAGAATATACGTCGACTTGCCTGATGCTGAGAATCGTATGAAGATCCTGAAAATAATCCTAGGAAACGAGAATTTACAAACGGATTTCCAGTTTGAAGAACTTGCTAATGTAACTGAAGGATACTCTGGGAGCGACTTAAAGGTACACAATTGATGGTTAATACGAGCCTTTGGATTGTGTAGCTGCAGACAACTATTAACTTTGTCTTCTGCTTCACTTTTGTAGAACCTCTGTATTGCAGCAGCATATCGACCGGTGCAAGAAGTCCTAGAAAAAGAAAACACGGTAATGTGTCTTGTAACTTAAACATTTTACTGATAAATGGAATATCCCCTCCTCCTATCAGTTTTTCGGCTTTGAATGCTTGTTCCTTCTTGGTCTCTATCGCTCTAACTTGGCCCATAGTACGAGTTGAAACTATACAGTTCAGCTTGCTGCAAACATGACAAGGTTTTTCGTGCTAATCTCTATAGGAACATGACAATGCTCAAGGTCCAGCATTAAGACCGCTCACGTTGGACGATTTCGTTCAGTCGAAGGCTAAGGTAACTGAACAGTTACCCTACTGCAACATTTTCTTACAGCAAAGCGAACATTGTGTTTGTCAAGTGGTGTTTGATTTGAGTCCTTTTCATCTCTATTGTCAAGTGGTTGTTTGATTGTTCTCCCACCTTGTGGTCTTAACAGGTTGGTCCCTCCGTTGCATTTGATGCTGCGAGCATGAACGAGTTGCGCAAATGGAACGAACAATACGGGGAAGGAGGGAGTCGGCGGAAGTCACCATTTGGTTTTTGAAACTAACGACATATTATGATGTTTTCCATCAAATTCTTAGGAGAAATCATAGTGTCTTTCTTTGGAACGAATTAGGGACAAGGAGCCATATTCTTTCTTTTGTACTAGTCAGTAGCACAGCACAAGGACATGGCTTTGGCAATGCGAGCCCCGTGTACCATGTAACATAACCAAATTTGTGGTATATTTTACGACTTAATAGAACACAAATACGAGGAGTAATTACTTGCATGTTTGGATTTGACGAAGCAAAATGTGGAACAAGAACCTCCTTGTTGTCGCGACAAATCTCTACGCGTTCTTCACATATTGGTGCTTGTTGTTTGGGCCGAGCTGGGGAAATGTATGCAAGAATGGGCCGGGCCGGAGCCGGAGCCGGAGCCGAAGCCGGGCTGTAAAAGCAGGCCCAGAGTCTTGGATTAACCTTCTTTTCTTTTCTTCTGTGGGAATTTGCTTTTCTAACTTTAGAAATGCAGGTAGAGGATATTGACACCAAGGTATTATGCATTAGCTGCCCTGCTGAAGATTTTCATTGAAATTTGAGTTGGATTGGTAGCTTGCTCCGAAGAGATGATAGTGAGAACTCTTGAAATGCAGGTAGAACACACCATGTTACGGCCGATTGCTAGTGGTCTTTTGATACCATTTCAGGGTCTATGTTTCCTCGGCTCTCATCTCAATTGCTTTTGGGTCTTGGAATTCTCCTTCAGGCTTCAACCGAATGATTACAGGTTGGTTTCTAATCAATCTAATTCTTTTATCTAGCTTCCAAGGGTTTACGTACTATTTTTTTTTATCTGATCTGATGCCGTCCTTTAGTTTTCTACAACAGGCTGAAGTTATGATCTTTGATATTTGTTAGTGCCGGTTTTAGGGTGCATGAGCTGTACTGTTCTGGGGTTCTTTTTGGCTTTAGTTTTGCTGAACGCAGTGTAGAATCAACTGAATGGGGGTGTAGTATATTTGTGTCCTCTAATCCTAGGTTTACAAGAAACTGTTTTTGTTTTTTCCCAGGTTGGTTTTTTTTTTTATGAATAGTTGATGTTTTACAGCAAGATTTTGGGAGCATCATCATTGTTACTGGTTTTCTCGTATGAAGAGGTTCACCTTTTGGGTAAGCATCATGACTCATGAGGTGGCCTATTCCATTGCTCTAGTCTAGTCTAGTGTGTACTTGCTTGACCTGATGTTTTTGTGATGGGTTGCAATGTTTTGTCATCTATATATGATGTCCAGCCTCAAGCAAGCGTATCTGGGTTTAACGTTTAACTGGGGAGCTTTGTTAGGTTGGTCGGCGATAAGAGGAAGTCTAGATCCAGCTATTGTATTGTGTTGCCACTTTTACGCTAGTGGTGTGTTTTGGACTCTCGTATATGGTTACTATATACGCACATCAGGTATGGCTCCACAAACATAGATCTGTCTCTTTGGTATTTGAACCAATCAGTTAGCTTTCAAATTTGAAGGCAGCCTGTTTACTGTGATCTCTCATGCGCGCAGACTCTATTTCTTTTGTTCCCTTTATTGAAAAATGATAGTGATGAGTACACATGTAGGATAAGGAAGACGATCTGAAAGTGGGTGTTAAATCTACAGCATTGAGATTTGGGGATTCGACAAAGCTATGGATCTGTGGGTTTGGAATTGCATGCATGAGCAGCCTTGCTGTCAGCGGATTTCATGCTGATCTTGGTAAACTTGGTTTCCTTTGACTCTCCCAATTATCCCAGATGTTATTAGTTACTAGAAAAATTACCCGCGGGGACTTAAGTTGCAAAAGTTACATCTACATATGAAGACATTTACATATACAGTTAAGACAAAAATACGTTGTTTGAGAAGCAGGATAATACAATGGCCATTGACCAAATTAAAAAATTGCAAAAGCGAACTCGCAGTAGCAGGGCAAGAAATGTTGCAGCAGCACGGACACACCATATGCTTATTGCATT
The DNA here is from genome assembly GCA_946122785.1 of Linum tenue. Taxonomy (NCBI): domain Eukaryota; kingdom Viridiplantae; phylum Streptophyta; class Magnoliopsida; order Malpighiales; family Linaceae; genus Linum; species Linum tenue. The sequence continues at coordinate 12,461,053 of CAMGYJ010000007.1, read as the reverse complement.
GAAGCTCAATTTTAGGATGATTGATACCTGACAAAGCTTACACAAAGAAATGAAGACCTCTTGTTTAACAAAGGGATTGGAAGTAATGAAGAACTCTTGTTTAACAATGTCAACCAAAGGGATTGGTAGTAATGAAGAACTCTTGTTTAACAATGTCAACTTCATCGAGCAACAAATGCATCGTTGACAACACAACACAACACAACATCATGAATATTTGTTTCTTCTCCGCTTTGAACCTTCTTGTTATTTGTATTTGGAATACAAAACTCCACCCACTGCAAAGCCAATTATCTTTAGTAAGAAACATAACAATTCAAAAGCATAAAGAGATCACTCACACACTGATGGAAAGAATGCACATATTCCCCACTTAAGTTGCAACATAACCACGAATGACCCTTTAAATGCTGTTGTAATCCAGCAACTTCCCCAACTGTGGATGCTTCAAATATGTTAAATGACGTCTTAAAGGCAACAGACTTACAACACCCAACATGTCTGGAAGCAACAAAAAAAAAAACATTAAAATGCCACTGGTACCTTGCTGGTACCACCAGTCACTATAAACAAAAACAAACCAAAGCACTCAACTTACTAATTACCATTGTTTTGAACAGTCAAAATTTCTCCAGAACTAACCAACCATAATAACTCACTGGACAATTTGCTCTAGCTTCAAATCTTCTAAACCCTTCATCCCCATAGAGCAATTCACTTAAAGAAATCTGACTCAACTATTGAATCAATCTATGTATATAATGGTTGTCTCCAGTCACAGTTGGTTGTATCAACACCAAAGTATCTTGTGATACACCAAATTGATTTAACACTAAAAGCTTCAGGAACTGAACCAAACAACATAATCAGCAAGATACAAAATAGATGGCCTACGGCCATCGAGAAGTTGGGTCGATAAAACAACATAAGAAGAAGACTAAAATTCTCACTGAACTTGTACAGTTAACCTAATGAAGAAACATAATGACTAAGATTCAAATCAAGCCAAGGCATTAAATCCTGACTCAGATCGACAGTAATGTATCATCAGTTGGAATGGAAACTGAAAGACCCAAGATCTTGAAGTGTTTTAGCTACCTACTTACCTTTTCTAGCCGACTTGTCAAGTGCTTTGATTCTATTCCCTATTTTTCAAAGGCACTTCCCATCAAACTCCAAGAAGATGTCTCCTGCAACAATAAGATCCTAATAATGAATTGTAATGGCTTAAACTAACCATATAGAACTCTAGGCTGAAAACAGCTGGAACTGAAGTAAAACAAAACAAAATCATTTTATCATTACTACCTGCTTGCTTACCTAAACTCTCTCAAACTCAAAAGAAAGGCAAGACTAAACCAATCCTCACCTGGTATCATTATCAGTGAGCATCAACTGTAGCCTGTAGTAACTTCAAGGTCCAGTTCACCAAAAGCAAGCATCACCTGCATTCAAATTCACCACATCAATTTAATGCATGACTGGAATTTCTCTTTCCATGCATATCTATTGGCAGAAGGACATACACTAATAAAACCCCATGAACAGGCTAATGAGAGAACTGCTGTGCATTTTTGTGTCAGCTAATATCTTTTAATGAACCAAAATTTTGATTTGATGGTTGGGGAAAGAGATCAATGATAGGTATGGTCGTACAGACCTTATGTAGGATTGCAAGCAAAAGAAATTTTTTTTACATCTTTTGAAAGGAGATTCTACCCTCCCCACAAAGTACAACACTAGCTTTCAATCAAGAAAGGCCTCCTATGCATACATGCATTAGCCAAAAGTAGGAAGGACCTGCTGCAAAATATTAATAAGGTCCACGAAGTGGATGTTGAGTTTAACTCGACAGAGGGCAAACTTGGAAACGGTCTTTCAACCTTAGATGCAAAACTGAATTTGGAAATTCTCTTAGCTAATATATTAAACTCATATCCATGGCTCCAATAGCATGAAAGGGCATTTCCAATCCTAACAACAAGATAAAGTTTGGGACAGACCTAAAACTTCCCTGCAGCAGTGCTCCTTCCGACCTTAATTCTAAGCAGACAACTCAGTCCATCTTTCTCCTCCTGTATCCATACCCTCCTGTCGGCGTACTATAGCTTCGGAGTTCTATGGAGAACGAACTAAATGCCAGCTCGAACTCCTCTTACTTCTCCTTTGCAGTTTGATACCGAAGAGGTGGTGGAATTGGGAGCTGACCCTGAAAGGTTGAAAGATTTGGGCTTTTCCCATTGATTGATAGTGAGAATGCAATCGCTATAGACGGAGAAAGGATCATTGTTAATTGGCTTCCAAAGCCTAGTAGTAAAGAACAAAACTAATGACATAAATCAAGGTTTTTTTAAAAACAAACATGAGCAAGACAAACCAAAAACACAAACAAAGAGAGGTAATAGTAAGTGGTAACCTGTTGGGAAAGAAGAATGACGGGAGAGCTACACACACAATCCCACCGGAACCACCCGAAAAATGCTCTCCGCTTTTCGCATATTGTTGCTGGTATGATCCTGCAGCTCTTCCCAGTTAGTATCCAGATTGGATGATATAAATATCCAGAAGGAAAAAAGGCAACTAAATTAAAATAAAAATCCATCCATAAAAGAACCAAGAACCAAGAAACAAAGAGCATTGAATCTTTTCATAATTTTAATTTGCTCATATACCGTGAACTTCAAAATACTGAGTTCTTCCACGAATCCACTCATCACTGGCCAAGATGAGACGAAATCTATCCGCTACGGAAAAGAAAAGAATTGAATTTCAGAGTGAAGGAGTAGGAAAAACGATGTAGAGTAGAGATGAAGGATCTTAGCCTAAGAACGATGAGATATGCGGGGAGGCGGGAAACCGTTGCCTAAAAGCAACTAATAGGAGAAAGAGAACTCACTCATTTCGTTCGTCCGCATTGTCGATAACTTGGAGAACCCATCGAAGCGCCTAGGGTCTCCAGCCGCCAATGCTAGCTTTGAAAGGAAGATGTTGTTCATGGTGGTGAGGTGGATAGAAGAGTTGGATGCAGGAAGAGGAGGTGTCGCTGAAATTGAATAGGAAAGAACTAGAGAAGAGAGGTCTTCTCTAATCCAAAGGAGTAAGGTGAGGATATAGGTGGTGGCGTGTGGGGAAAAGGCTACAGCTTGGAATGGTGAGAGAATGGGACATTACTCAAGGTTTGCTTGTGATTGCGGAGAAGAGATGGGAAGGGTTCCTTGTATTAGCTCCCTTTACTCTTCAGATCGGCCCGTTAATTCTAGTCAATCTCTCGCTAGATGACAAAGAATGAAACAGTAGTTGCAAGTTTGGGCAATAAAGTGTAGTCCGCCATTATATATATAAGATAATAGCTAGGGTTGTTAATGAGCCGAGTCGAGCCGAGCTTTGTCATAGTTCGGACTCGGCTCGTTAATATATTTCCAGACTCGAGCTCGGCTCGTTTATGAAAATGGAAGCTCGAGCTCGGCTCATCAAATAAGCTTAACGAGCCAAAAATCGAGTTCAGCTCATAAAATGTTCGTGATAGCTCAAGATTGACCTAGAACTGCGCACAAAATTACATTCAAACCTGTAGCAAAGTCTAGCAAAGTAAAACACAATATTTATCCCAATTTCAATACATAAAATCCATGAATTCTAATCCTTTTCTTATGCCAAACCATTAAATGAGCTTGTTCGCGAGCTTTCGAGCTGAACATGGTATAGCTCGAGTTCGGCTCGTTTAGTTAACGAGCTTGTTCGCGAGCCGGCTCGATTAAAACGAATCGAGTGTCGAACGAGTTTTTCTCCAGTCGTACACCGAGCCGTTCATGAGCGGTGTTGATGTGACTCGAATCGAACTATCAGCCACTACGACTCGGGTCAGCGAGTGGGGTCCAGGGGCAACGCCCCCGGCCCACGGTGTATGGCCTCAATTTATTTGGGTTCGGGTTCTGGGCCTGGTCTGTAACCGTTTCCTTTGCCAGATTGGATTAGGTTTAGACCCACACGGAGAAGTACTATAAATACTTCTCATACTCCTCTGTAATCTGTAATCTCCGAGCATTTAGTGAAACTGGCTCTCTCTCGCCCGTGGACTAGCTAACACGCATCGTGTTAGTGAACCACGTAAATCGTGTGTCTGTGTTTTTTTTATTCGTGCTTTCGTATTCTTGGTTTATCGATTCCGGCGATTTTCCGATCCGTAGCAGCGCGTTTATAACAAGCTGCTTGGTTCATTAATAACCCTAGCTACTTATAGCAATGAAACAATTTTTGCTTATTCTTCAAACTAACCTGCTCCCAGGTTGGCCATTTTATACTAGTTTAGTAGCAGCATCCGGACAATTAGCTTGGCAGATTCAGACAGTCGACCTATCCTATCCAGTCGAGCTGATTGTAACAGGAAGTATTGTACCATTAGGAAGATCATCAATTGGCTTTTCTTTTTGACTCTGATTAAGATGTGTAGCTGTAGACCTGAGTACAAGCATGACTCACCTGCTTCTTGATTTGCAAATTTGTGTCGAACAAATTAAATGGTTTGGCGCTATCATCTTCTGCGGGGTTTTATTCAATCGGCAGACTCCTGCAGTAGTGATAAGTAACACAGCGCGCGTGATACATGTTAGTATAACTCGGGAGCATTAATATAATTCTGGCACATCATCACCGTGCATGTGCTGTTGATTAACATTCTCCTATCTAGTGTGTTGAAGGTCGACCTGAAACATGGAAATGGTGGAGGTTTGCGTTGTTGCTAATGCTGAGTTCTTGGAGGGAAGGGCTCTTGGGCTCATCCATCATAATGGTGAAATTGGGGGCAGATCGATACGCCGCGAGTCTGGGTCGCTGTTGGGACGTGGTGGCAGTGGAGGAATCAGAAGAACAGATAGGAAGGCGAGTGGTGGAGGAGGATGACGTGGCAGCAGTTGTTAGCGAACTAACCACTTGGTCCCAATAACTCGAGTTGTTGGGAAAGGGATAGTTAAGCCTTTTAACATCTTATACGCCCCCTCAAACGAAAGCCTACCTTTGTCGGGGTTTTTTATACGGTTTGCACAGGTTGAACGTATCATTCCTTGTGCTGCCAAACCCATTAGGCTTTCAGTTTGTACAGGTTGGACATACCATTCCTTGTACTAAACCATTGTTTGCTTAAATTGGGGGTCGTCATGAGAATTCGAAACCATGACCTTTCGGTTCTAGGCTCTGATACCATGTTAGCGAACTAACCACTTGGTCCCAATAACTCATTGGGACCAAGTGGTTAGTTCGCTAACAGCAGTGCCGGGGGCTTTGATGGCTAGAGTGTTTTCCCGAACGACTCGGCCGATTTAATTTGGATGGTGGATCCTGGGCTGGGCGGTAATCGAATGTCTCGCCGACCCTCCAAAACTACCAGAGTCAGCGACAACGTAACGCTTATTGGCGGCAGACTGGATGAGGGGAAGCGGAAATTGGATTACAAAGAAGATACGGCAAAATACTGTATTGACATTTGCATGGTAGGTTGAATTACAAAGAAGAATTAAGCAAAAGGCTCATAGTTGATTGGATTAGGTTTATTAATTATTGAGAAAGTTTATTTGAAAAATTGGTAAATCGCTAAATGCAATTCATACTCATGGTTAATGTAGTCAAAATTGCAATTCCATGTACAAATAATTGGGTGATTTAGAAGCGTAAAAACGTAAGCTTTTAAACTTTAAATGGTAGATTTTGATTACAATTGTAATTTGTAAGTAAAAAGTTTGATTCTACGAAGCGTTTTGGTGAACTAAAAGTGTAAAAACATAGGTTTTTAAATCTTAAAGCGCGATTTTAACTACATTGTTCATAGTATCGTTTTGGTGATCTTCCACTATCATGTTATGCATAATAATACAAGTTAACATGATATAACCAAGTGTTTGCACATCCCATAAATAACTCGGGCTCCTAACAATGACTCATCTTTGTTGAAGTATGCCAAAGGCCCTCTCATCATACAACATCAAGAATAGTGATCCAATCGTGCACATGATTGTGCAATCCAATTCGTCTTGGCATTAAATTTACGAAATCCCAGTCTGATGGTCAGATTCTTATGTAAAGTTGCAGACATTCAGTCATGAATTATGGAGAAATTCATGGTACAGAAGAGAAGCAAAGGATTCTTGTACATTGTACCAGTTAAAGGAAAGAAATGAAGAATAATTTTTGGGTAGGTTGTAGTTGTGGATCGTTTTCTCCAAATTAAAGTACACACAACCAACATGTCCACCTTATTTAGGGCAAATCGTTATAATGAGATGCATATGAATGTTGCATTAGTTATGAGTAGTATAATATGTGTTTATAGCTATATAATAATTATTACGCTTTGCCGAAATGGATTCGGACCTCATCGGTTTCTCTTAATAGTAGGGGTGGTTATACGATCCGGTTAAATTGGCCCAAATTGATCCGGTCCAGTTCGGTCTTTTTGAAAATATAAGGACTAAAGATTGGATTGGATATAGTCCGGTCTTGATCCGGTCCGGTCTCAATTCGGTCTTGATTTTATATTGAACTTGTGGGGATTTGAGTGGCCTAAGGCATGAAAAGGTGAGGAGTTGGTTAAGTTTTGTACTAAGTGCAAAGGTGTGACCGTTTATGCAAATTACCCTTAGTTATGGATGTTGAGCTCTCTTATACAGTCTTTATCCAGTTTTTGATTCGGTCCCGAACGGTTTTTTTTACCTCAAATCTAAGTCCAAAAATTGGATTGGATTATTTACTATCCGGTTCTGGTCCGGTCTCGGTCCGGGTTATACAGTCCGGTTTCGGGTAAAACCAAAAAACCCGAACCAAAAAGCCGCCCTAGTTAAAATATCGATATGATCTTCTGGCCGGTCTCGATTCAACCAAAATCAATAAACCATTAAGAAGCTGGACCGTTTACCACTCCTGCTCGTCGTCAGGGCCGGCCTGGAGGGTGTGTCAGCCGTCTCTCCGGCACAGGGCTTAGATTCGTTAGTTAATCCAATAGTATATTGTAGGTTGTATTTCTAGTGTACGATCAATTGATTATGAGAATGATGATATGTTTAATTAATACTAGTGTTAGTTATTGATTAATTATCTCATGCATATATACAGTAAACACGTATATTGATGGTTAAAGTATTGTTTGTGTTTCGAAAATCCTATTTGTATTAACAATAATACAAAAAAATCTTAATGAAATAACTATGATAACAATTGAAAATGATCTAATGGAGACTAAAAAATAGAAAGATATTATATTTCGAATAATAATATTATAATCATTTTAATTTTATTAACTTATAGTAAGATTTCATGGGCCAAATCTCGATTTTGGAACAGAGCCTCCACGATCCATTGGACGTACGGCCCTGCTCGTCGTTATAATAACGAAGCTAGTAAGCAATTGCATTGGTTTGGTCGTTGGGTTGATTTTTAGTCTTTCGGTTGCGTTTCGAACCAGTGGCTTGGGTGGCCCGTACGTGCGGGTCTTTCTATCATGTATGCAACTGGCAATTGGGTCTCTAAACATGCATGCAACAGCTGGCTGCTCACCAACCAATCTATACATTTTTGGGTTCGAATTTAATTGATTCCCTATTCCTTCTCAAATTTCTCCTTTTTGTGATTAATTTTATTATTTTCATTTGTAGCGCACGAAATAATATAACAATAATAATGTAAAAGATTATGAAGCTGATTATTTTCCAAGGTTCTGAAACCGGTTTATATTGTTATGCCTATTTGGTAAGTTATAGTCTGATAGCTGGTACAATCTATCTATGCCAATTCAATTCATATTTGTTTTAGCAAAATATGTATGGAAATGGGAAATCATTAACACTTAATTAATTTAGGCATGCATATAACATATTTGAAGACAATATCTCTAAAATTTACATTCATATTTAAATAAAATACAACATTTCAAATACAATTAAAAATCCTTCATATTTAAATATAACATTTAACGACAACATCCAAAAGTTTATAAACATTCATAATTTAATCCAACAAATAATATCAAAATTTAACTTTCAATCTCAGAAAACCAGTAAAAATGTATTATTATTTAATTATAACTGGTATTAATAGAACTCGATCAATCAACCGAACCCAATTTTATAATGGGTATAAATAGAACTCAGTTTTACCATACCGGCTGACATGCTAATGAGATGACAACCATGTTATTTTCTTCCACAAGTAATTGATAAGAATCCCAAGTCCCCACTCAAGAACTAATTAACGAATTAATTGATTAATTTTGGGGTCGTTTGGATGGGTTAATTGTCAATGTGGTATTTGTAGAGTTAAATAACTCATTTATTGCTCATGTGGTATTTCAGTGTTATTTTAGTGGTAATTGAAATAAAGTATCTCGTTTGGTTGAACCATACAAATGTGGTATTTGACATGTGGTATTTGAAAAAAGCAGAGTGATAAAACGAGTTATTTCGAAATAACACATGAGTATAAGTTATTTCAAATAACTCGTTTTGAGTTATTTGTAAATAACTCACTGTCCAAATAACTCATTTGAGTAAAACGCTGCCAAACGAGTTATTTGCATCCAAATAACTCATTGTGCGTTATTTGAACCCAAATAACTCATACAAATACTCCATCCAAACGACCCTTTTGTTAATTCACTAGGAGAAAACACAGCTCACGTTTAAGTCTTCAAACCAAACTACTAAACTAACACCAATCACACCAAACTAACCCTAATTATATGTCAATCCAACGGCGGTGATACAATAGCGCGTGCCATCCACGGCCCTATTAGCCTCGATCCAGCTGTAATTGTAACAAGTAACAACACCAGTAGATCTCTAAAACCTCTACGAGAGAAAAGCAGTAATCACAATCCCATTGAAAATCAAATCACTCTCGAATCAGACGCCGAAATTCTTTCCCAATCTCTCCCTATATAAATAACCCAACAACATTCAGTCTCATTCATTCCCTCTGTCCCAATCTCCAACCAACCCTTCTCTCCCACCAAAAAACCACACTAACTCCTCCAATCGAGTCGAACGACAATGACCGGCGGTGACAGCGCCACGGGCGTCCAGCGGCGGCACCCTCCGCGCTACGCGGACGAGTCCGGCCGCGATTCCGACGAGATCGTGGCCGAGGACGCGGCGGCGGAGGGGAAGATCTCGGTGGAGGACGCGTTCAGGGACGCGGAGGTGCCGTCGCTGTGGCAGCAGCTGACGTTCCGCGCGATCTTCGCGAGCGCGCTGCTCAGCCTGGTTTTCAATTTCATCGTCTGCAAGCTGAATCTGACCACCGGAGTGATCCCGTCGCTCAACGTCGCCGCCGGCTTGCTCGGATTCGCGATGCTGAAGGGATACACGGAGCTGCTCAACAGATTCGGATTCCTCAAGCAGCCGTTCACCCGCCAGGAGAATACAGTCATCCAGACCTGCATCGTCGCCTCCTCCGGAATCGCATTCAGCAGTACGTAATCCCTAATTTTTATCTTTTTTCAATCTGATTATTTTGAAAACCCTAATTTGCATTATACTAGGATTTAATTGAAATCTCTACAACTACAGCCTGTGTAATTGAATCCTCGTATGAGCGCTGTGCTACTATATACTCCTAATTCGTTTACGTTACAAATACAGTTTGCACCTAACTTTTAGTAAAAAAAATTCATAATATAAACTGAACTTTTACTTGTAAATTCAATTTGCACCTATACAATTTCGTACAATTTAAATTTATTTATGGTACAAATTAAATTTGAAACTTGTACGAACTTTTACTTATAAATATCTATTTGCTTTTTTTTTCTTTTCATACCCTAACTAGCCTTATACTAAGATTTAAAATGGTTATCTCTTGGTATGTGGCTTCGTTTCTTGTATCTGCTCCGCTACTATACTCATAAGTGGTTTTACAAAACCGTTTTTGTTACGAAGTTTATACCTATAATTTTTTGGTATAATTTTTTTATATTGTACAAACTACACATGAAAGTTCGCTTTTATGGTTCAAATTCCTTTTGAGCGCTTACTTTGATGGCTGCTTGTTTGAAGGTGGGACGGCGAGTTACTTGCTGGGAATGAGCCCAGTGGTAGCGAAGCAAGGGGAGACGGGGAACACGCCATTGAACGTGAAGGAGCTCTCCGTTGGTTGGATAATGGGGTTTCTCCTGCTGGTGAGCTTCGTTGGACTGTTCTCCATCGTGCTGCTGAGGAAAGTGATGATCCTGAAGTACAAGTTGACTTACCCTAGTGGTACCGCAACTGCCCATCTCATCAACAGTTTCCACACCCCCAAAGGAGCAGCTCTCGCCAAGTAATTATTAACCTTATCAGAAGTTTCATTGTTAGTGAATCAATCATTTTTGGTTGATTAATTGATTAATTAATTATTGTTACGGATCAACTACTGCAGGAAGCAAGTGGGAGTGCTGTTCAAATCGTTCGGCGGCAGCTTCATTTGGGCCTTCTTCCAGTGGTTCTTCGCCGCTGGGGATGCGTGTGGCTTCGCCAACTTCCCCACTTTAGGCATTCAAGCGTTCAACCAGAAGTAATTATTCAGTTATAATCACTCACTAATTAGTAATTACTACTTTGTTAGTTTTCGTAATTAATCACTTGATTGATACTGCAGATTCTTCTTCGATTTCTCGGCAACGTATGTTGGAGTTGGTATGATCTGCCCGTACATGGTTAACATTTCGCTGCTTTTTGGGGCCGTGATTTCCTGGGGATTAATGTGGCCTTTGATCGATGCCAAGAAAGGTGACTGGTTCAGCGCCGATCTTAGCCCTAGCAGCCTCCACGGTCTCCAAGGTTATAAGGTACTTTTTGTGTTCATTTAGGTCATTATTGTCACACATAAAATCTAAATATTATTTTTTCTCTTAATAATTGGTATTGGCCAAATTTTATGAAATTAAATTCAGATTTTCAAGTTTTATGTACGAATGAGCTGCATTCATTATAATATACCCAACAATATTCATTTTGCGATATATTTCAGAATTTAAATATTGATTTTACAACGGCTTGAATAAATACTAGGTTGCATGAATAACTACCACTATTATTATGTACCAGTATGACATAACAAATGTGGAAATGTTGGTTGCAGATATTCATCGCCATCGCGACAATGTTAGGCGACGGGCTATTCCAGGTGATCTACCTGCTGGTCAAATCAACAACATCCCTCATCACATCCTACACATCCAAACCCAACACAACCACCGACTCCTCCGCCCTCGTCGACGACGCCACCGCCGCCGCCACCGCCGTAAGTTACGACGACAAGCGCCGCAAGGAGTACTTCCTCCGCGACCAGATCCCGACAAAGTACGCCATCATCGGCTACCTCGCCACGGCCGCAATCTCCACCGGCTGCGTCCCCTTAATCTTCCCTCAGCTCCGTTGGTACCACCTCGTCGTCGTCTACCTCATCGCCCCGGTCCTCGCCTTCTGCAACGCCTACGGGTGCGGGCTCACGGACTGGTCCCTGGCGTCCAACTACGGCAAGCTGGCCATCGTCATCTTCAGCGCCTGGGTGGGCCTGGGCCGCGGCGGGATCATCGCGGGCCTGGCCTCGTGCGGAGTCATGATGTCCATCGTCTCCACGGCCTCGGATCTAATCCAAGACTTCAAAACCGGGTACCTCACGCTCTCTTCCCCACGCGCCATGTTCTTTTCGCAAATCATCGGCACGTTCATGGGCTGCGTCATGTCACCCTTGGTGTTCCTCCTCTTCCTTAAATCGTACCCGCTCGGAGACCCGAGCGGGCCCTACCCGGCCCCCTACGCGCTGATCTACCGAGGGATCGCGCTGCTGGGGGTCGACGGGGTGTCCACCCTGCCGCGGAACTGCCTCGCGCTGTCGATTGGCTTCTTCTTCTTGGCCATGGCGGTCAACCTCGCGAAGGAGCTGCTGCAGAAGTACGAGACCAAGTATAGGATCTACAGGTTCGTGCCGAGTCCCATGTGTATGGCGATACCGTTCTACCTCGGGGCGTACTTCGCGATCGACATGTGCGTGGGGAGCTTGATTCTGTTCTTGTGGACGTGGAGGAATAGGAGGCAGGCGGAGGACTATGCGGCGGCGGTGGCTTCCGGGATGATATGTGGGGAGTCGTTGTGGGGGATTCCGGCGGCGATTCTGTCGCTGGCTGGGGTTGGTGCGCCGATCTGCATGAGGTTCTTCTCGGCCGGGGATAATAAGAAGGTCGAGGCCTTCTTGGCTACGTTGTAGTCAGCTGCAGGAACTTGTTTTTTTCTTTCTTCTTTCTTTCTTAACGTTTCGGTACGTAGTTTGTGTTTATGTAGTAATCCTGTTGGTTTTATTGTTTTGGATTTTGATTAAGGTTGTAAATGCATTACTATTCGATATTAATTATATTTGTGACGATTTGTTTACTCTTTAATAATTCCTTTGTACTTGTAAATAGATGTTGAATAGCTTTTTTTTATATAAAACATAATCATATATATTGATTGTAAAAATAGATCATTACATACCGCAACGAATTCAGGCCACATAATTAAACGAGCGACATCTAGTCGCCTACAAAAAAGGACCTTGTGAGCCATCAAATGGGCTACCTACCGCCGACCTACGAATCGCACTCTAAACCCTATATGCTCAGCCAGATAGTTCAATACTTCACGAAAAATGGCCCCAACACGCGACTATCACTATCTTGAGCTTGGTTGAGTCTATCAATAACGACCTTAGCATCAGGCACCATAGGATTGCCTCCTGGAGGACCAAGAGCTCTACTATCATGAGATTATCCATCTTGGGGAAATGAACGGTCGTAGCCAAGATGATCGCCCCATCTTGGTCCAGGAGAACCATCCCCCCAGCCGCATGGGACCCCTGCCTCGTCACCCCATCCCACCTGCAGACCACCCAGGGGAGGTAGTTTACGCACCACCATTCCCGGCCAGCGGAGCGCACACAATCCTCTCCTTAGGTAAAGTAGCCCACTCATGCAACTGCTGATGGTATTGCCTCATCAGAGCTAAGATCCCAAACTGTTTGCCATCAAATACAACCCAGTTATGAGATTTCGATATCCGCCAAAGCACAGCCACAAACGCCATTACTTGATGTGAGTTCTGGATGAGAGCCAACAGTTTTTTAAGAAATAGCGAGAAAGTATGACGAGGGAGACCCTGGCCTAGATGCTCCAAACCAGCATGATCCCACAAAGCTCTAACTACAGGGCACTCCAAAAAGAGATGTACCATAGTTTCGGAATCTGCCCAACAAACCGGGCACCTAGGAAGCACCGGAGCATCCTTTTCAATAAGGGCTTTCGTTGTTGGGAGAAAGCGGGGCAAGATTTACCATAAAAAGATCATCAGTTTGTGAGAAATCGAGTAATCCCCCAGGCGGATCCAACTTTTCCTGTCCATCCAACTAACCGCGGGGCTCCACGTACCTTGCTGTTTATCCACCAACACAGCCAGGTGGTAAGCTGATTTGACTGTGAAAACCCCATCACAACTGTCATGCCAGATGAGCTTATCCTCCATATCCTGGCAGGGTAATGGGATAGCCTTGATAGCACGACAAGTGTCAGGGTGGAACCATTGGACCAATTTATCACCAGGCCAGCATCCCTCACTAGGGACTAACAAATCCGCCACCTTTAGATCTCCCCTATGCGAAAGTACCTACTGGTTATAAGTTGGGATATCCGGGTGCAGACTCGGTATCCAACTGACATGCAACACAGACACCGATCGGCCATTCCCAATCTACCAGCAGAGGACTAGCTCCAACAAGTGGCACCCGAAAAGGATACTCTGCCATCAATAGGAAGAATGAGAATGCGTAGTAGCAGTGATGAAAGTACCATTGGGAAAATACTGCCCTTTATTCACCTGAGCAAGGAGGGAATGGGGTTCATTGAGAAATCTCCACCCAATTTTGGCTACTAATGCCTGATTAAAGTGTTCAACCCTCATGCTTGCTGCGACACATCTTGCGCCAAGACATCCACCGGATACACGAATGCCCATCCTCCACCCCCACCAAAATCTTACCACAAGTCTGTCCAAAATTCTACACAACGTGAGAGGGAGTTTAAAACATGACATAACATGCAACGACAAAGTCAAGGCTACTGACTTTATCAAGGTTTCTTTTGCTGCCCACGATAATGTCTTTGGGCCCACCCTTGAAGCCGGGCCGCCAGGCGTCAATTGTTCCTCCAAGAATCGGGAATGTGTCCAGCTTGGATTGGGCTATGAGCGTGGGCACCCCATATATTTACCTTGCACACCCTCCGCATCCACCCCCAGAACTTGAGCCACGAATTCCTGATCCGGGATCGAAATATTTTTACTGAAACAGACCGCCGATTTTGCCAGGTGGACTCGTTGTCCACTGAGTTCCTCATATTCATTCAACACCTCAATCTGATTCTCACATTGCTGCAGAGAGCATTAGAGATATAAGTACGTCGCAAAGAACAAGTGTGAAATCCTAGGTGCCCGAGGGGCTACTTTTACCCCTTCCAATTTACCCTCTGAAATGGCTTTACAGAGAAGGGTTGCAAACCCTTCTGTGCACAAAACAAACAATAGGGAAAACTGTGGGTCACCATGCCGGAGGGCGCAGGTCGATTTGAAGAAACCATGAGGTGTACCGTTCATCAGAATCGAGAACGACGATGACCTGAGACATTCCTGATCTAGCCAATCCAGGTATGGCTGAATCCAAGTTTAGCCAAAAACGCAAAGAGGAAGGGCCACTCGATTCTATCATAGGCATTTTCCATTTCAACCTTTAGAGCCATGTACCCTTTCTTCTCGCGGTCCTTAATTTTCAGATAATGCATTAATTCATGCCCCAGTAGCACATTCTCCACAATTTGTTCACCCGGATGAAAGCATTCTGCCCTTCAAAGATGATTTGTGGGAGAAATTAAGCAAGTATTTCAGTCATTATTTTAGTGTTAATCTTATACACAAATTGGCATAAGCTTATCGGCCGCAACTGTCGCATGAACTCCAGGTTATCCACTTTCGGGATCAAAGTAAGCCAAGTATAGTTAAAACTTCATAATATCCGGTTCGTTCGAAAAAAACGAGCAGACAACTTCAACCACCGCCTCTCCCACAATGACCCAAAAAGATTTGAAGAATTTCCCTGTAAAACCATCAGAGCCAAGCGCCTGTTTCGATACCATGGAGAAGACCGTGCGCCGAACTTCATCTGGTAGTACTGCCGCCGTGAGGCTCGCATTCATTTCCTCAGTCACCTTCTGCGGAAGCGGGAGGCTATCCACCCTAGATTCCATGTTCAGGATCTAGTTTTCTGACGTGAAAAGGGTTTGATAGAAATCAATGGCAATATCCGCCTTCCCCTTTTCCTCCGTGATCCAATCACCATCGTCATTCTTGAGACCGGCCACATAGTTGCGTTTCCTCCTTGTTCTAGTGATCGTGTGGAATTAAGAAGTATTCTGATCACCCTTTTTAACCACCTCACTCTGGATTTCTGTTTCCGGTATATCTCCTCCGCCTCCTATTGACGATTAAGATCTGTTTCTGGCACACGCACCTCATCCCTATTGATTGGGTGGTGTTGCTTAATGCGGTCAATCTCAACCTAAGTAGTTTTAATGTTTCGTAAAGAATTTGTGGTCCTCGCCCTACTCCAATCATACAGCAAATGGCAGAGATTCTTCAGTCGAACCCAGAGTTTGTACGTAGGCAACCCATGAAAAATCCTCTTGTCAAACATAATTCACCATAGCCCTGACCTCCGGGTTGTCTTCCCATCGAGCATCAAACCGAAAAGGGGTCGACTATTTCGGGAATATTTTGTGAATAGCGGCCCAGTACCATCTGTGATCCGCAAAACTGCAGATTGGATTTCCTCAAGCGAGAAGCTCACCACTTGATCATCGATAACGCGCGCCATAGCTCTATCCTGCATAACAAGGAGGGACTTAGTTAACAAACTTCCTTCCTGTGTTACCTTGTCCACGTTAGTGACATCACCCCTATTCGAGGAACTAGAACAAGCCAGGTCTAAGGAAACGCGCAGATCAGGAGGAGGGACTGGGGAACGAGAGCTCAAGATATCAGGGAACCCGTGACCAACTGGTCTCTTACCAAAGTTGGGACACCTCTTGGAGTTAATTGCACTATTCGTTGCCGCCACCCAATACAACCCTCGTCAAATTTTTTTTGTGAGAGTTGAAGATCGGGGCAGGGGCATTAAATAAGTTGTAGGGAGTTTCCGTCCAAGGGTAGGGAGGAACTAAATTTTTTAAGGGTAAATAGTAATTCTATTGGCTCGGACGTGTTTAAATAGTTACATAACCTTCGGTTCGGAATTCGGAAGAGAAAAGGGCATATTTCGGTAATTATGGTCCTTTCGACCGAACCGAATTTCCGAATTCCGAACCGAAAAACCGAATTATTATAATTGCAAGCTTTAAATGGTGGATTTTTATGTTTCTACTTATTATGAGACTTAAATATTTGAATCATGTTAGTGTTTTATGACTTATGTGTTGAAATGTTTGATTTTATCATTGATGATGCATATTTATTTTTCACATTATGGGTGAAAAATAATTTAAAAAAGAGAAGATACAAGCTAACCTCACTATTTCGGTTTTGTATGAAAAACCGAACCGAATTATAATTCAGTTTGAACCGACCGAACCGAATTATAATTCGGTTCGAATTCGGTTTGAGGTTTGCTAGAATTCGGGGACCCGGTATGCATAATTTCGGTTCAGTTTGAACCGAACCGACCGAATGCCCACCCCTACTCTACGGTACCCAAGGTTATGTAACTATTTCTTCCAGGATAGAACAGACGTACCTTTTCTGTAGTACCGGTACTTGAAACCCCATAAACCAACGAACGCAACGAACGGCGAGAAGTCACAAGACTCTATTTTCTTTTATGCATTTGTAGAGGGGAAAATTTAATGTAGAAAAAAAAACACATTTTCTTTCTTTCGGCAAAAAATCGTTTTAGGAAAACTCGCGTATGAATATAGAAGGGGTTTGTGCTATTTATAGAAAATGAATGAGTGCGTGAAGGGATGTGTTCCTTCGCGTGGGTGGTTACACCCTAACCAACACATTGATTCATTTTAAAATTATGAACCATTGTATCCGGTTGGTTACACAAACCAATTTGACCAATTACCAAATGATTTAATCAAATCAATCAACTGAATCCAAGACCTCCTTCCCATATATAACCAATATGGTATTTCAAGATATTCTCTTGATTCCTTCCCTTTCATTCTCATTTACACCATTCAGAATCCGACAGGAGTGTCCCTCTCAATTTGAAATTTAGAAAGATAAAATCCCCATTTCCAGGATACAATATCCGGGCAATATACCCATATCATAGGGTGAACCGGTCTGCTGGATTTTAGGCGGATTTATCGATTTGACAACTGCACGAGTTATCGGCGGCGACAACATGTGCCGAAGCACCGACGACTGCATCACCGTAACCTGGCGATTGGAAAGTCCTTTATTTTGGACATCACAGCATTTACCCACCGGTCTCAGCGGCTTTTCATGGAGGAGGCTGGCCTCAGGCATGCCACCAACGGCAACACGAGACCAGATTCCCTCCTACTAGCCATCCGGATCTATTTTAGCCTGCGAGGGCAACAAAAACCTCCACATAACATTCTTCAGCACTCGAGCTCTCTTGACTCAAGGCATAAGATTCGCCGGGATAGAACCCAACATCCGTTTTCTGAGCTCGACATTATAGCGAACTACACGAGCGACCCTATTTCTGCCCTTACCCTCAATATGTGGGATGACCAGGGTTGCCTTCATTTGCTTCTGCTCAGTTTCCATTCCATCATGGAAGGAGTCCTGCCTTGTTCTACTTCCACGAAGCCATCGTTGATTTGCTAGACTAACCTGCAGAAGGAGGACGATCGCCTTTACTCGGAAACCCCCAATGATTCGACCTAGCTTGAGGAGAGAGGAGAGAGCTCCTCTTTTTTTTCTTGTTTGGAAGTTAATTATGATTAGCTGGTTTGTAATAAAATTTCCGAATTGATGGTTAGACATATAAATTTAACTCATGAATTTGGGAATTTACAAAATCTGGTTGATTTGAAAGTCAGTACCTTTGTGTTGGAATTTTGATAATTGATAAGTTTAGTGTTGGTCCACCAACCATTCAGCTTGTATTCTTTTTTAGAAGTCGCATACTAATTATCGATGGCTAGTGGCTAGGCTACTTGGCATAAATCTGAAAGATCATATTCGTAAGTTAAATGATTGTGTTTTTAATAAATTACTATAATATAAATACATGTATTTTTACAATTAATGCATTCTGACATTGGTTGTTGAGATTTCTGTTTATGTTGTTTGCGTAAATTTATTTTATTTGGAAATTTCACATATACCCTATACTTTTGGTATAGAACAAAGCTACTAGAGATATAAATGAAAAGATAAAAAATTACAATAGATCCAAATCTAAAACCAACAGTTGAGATCATCGTTGTCATGCCGGCCGGTTAACTTGATTTTACTGGTACCGGTAATGAAACCGGTATAACACTACTGGTATGATCGGTGCTAAGCAAAATGAGGTAGTTTTAGTGAATGTAATTAATAGAAAAATAAATTTATTATTTATTTTATAAATCTAAACGTTAAAAGTTGATGTTATTTGTTGAATTGTATGTAAATTGTCTTCAAATATGTTTCATATATGATTAAATTCATTGAATGTTAAGAGTTTTCACATTTTTTACATATTTTGTTAAATCGGTATGGACCGGCACAAAGCTGTTGTACCACCGGTCGTACCATTCCACTTGTCAAACCAGCACAACGGTATAAACCGGTTTGACAACCTTGGTTGAGATTGTAAAATGCGATCAAAGTTTAGAATCTCAAGTTTGTGGTAACATCAACTCCCCTATTACAAGCTTCTTAAGACCCTTAGGCACCTTTCTTTCCATATCTCACTAATCATCGGTATCTAAATATATTTTCCCACTGAACACTTGGAGAGAATTCTAATTGCATCCTGCAACCCTTCATGCCAACCTGCATTCGGGCGGCTATAGCTCCAGCCTGACTGAAACACCTCCTAACAACCTTCTGTACATATTGTTGAGAAATAGGACAAAAACAACAACAAGCAAGAATAGAATGCACAAGACACACGATTTTTACGTGGAAAACCCAAATCGGGAAAAACCAGGGGACGTTTCTCCAAGCCACAGCTCCACTAGACTTTTGTGGGATTACAACTCCTCTCTAGACTATCTAGAGGATTACAAACACCACAAGAACAACCTTCTTGGATCAACATCAACCACAATAGCTCTCACCAACATGGTGGATAACAAGAACAAGAGCAAGAGCAAGACAGAGAGGTTTAGAAGTACCAAAAACATATTCGGAGACCTTCTGTCCAACAACGGTTACCAACAAACTAGCTATCAAAATGATGATCCCTCCAAATCAGATTGAAGCCCAAAAAAATTCTAAAGCCGTTGTCCAAATTTCAGGACGATTCAACAGTTTGTTTTTACAAAACGCTCACTTGAACAGGCTGCCCTGCTGCAGAAACAAAAAACTGCAGCTCTTTGTTTCTCTCTTCTCTCTTTTTCCTTATCTCTTGACTTCTGATTCTCTATCCAGAAAATGAAAGACTGTATACTCTTTCTCCTTTTTCCATACAATATATCTCTCTATTTTAATAATAGAGAATCTTTTAGAAACCAACCATATGGGGGGTAGCACGAAACCTGTCTCATCTCGACAGAAGATATATTTTTACTTGGTAGAGATTTAGTCATCATGTCCGAACCATTGTCATTAGTATGCACTTGTTGATCTCCAACAACTTCTCTTCCAAAACACCACAAATCCAATGATATCGAACATTTATGTGTTTCGACCTTAAATGGAAAGTAGGAGTCTTGAAAAGATGGATTGCACTTTGACTATTACAATAGAGCACATACCTCTCTTGCTTGATGCCCAACTCTTGAAGAAACTTCTTCAACCATAGCATCTCTTTGCAAGCTTCTGTCACACCTATGTACTCGACTTCTGTTGTTGATAATGCAACACATTTTTTAAATTTAAATTGCCATGAAACTGCAACACTTGCAAAAGTCATCATGTATTCAGTATTCGATTTTCTAGAGTCCACATCACTTGCCATGTTAGCATCGATATATCCATCAAGTATGGTCTTGTCATTACCAAAGTATAGACACACTCTAGAAGTACCTCTCAAGTAGCGAAGAATCCACTTCATTGCACTCTAATGTTCTTTCCCTGGATTGGAAAGAAACCGACCAACAATCCAACGACATGAGCAATATCCGACTTTGTGCAAAACATGGCATACAACAAGCTCCCAACAGCTGATGCATAAGGCACATTCTTCATTGCTTCTTTCTCTTCCTCACTTTTAGGACAATGCTTCAAACTCAATTTGAAATGTCCTCCAAGTGGATTACTAACCACCTTAGCCTTGCTCATGTTGAACCTCTCAAGAACTCTTTCAATATACCTTTCTTGAGACAACCAAAATTTTCCATTCCTTCGATCCCTAAAGATTCTCATCCCTAGAATTTGTTTCGTCGGTCCTAAGTCTTTCATGGCAAAGGATTTACTCAACTCCTTTTCTAATTTATCAATCTCTCCAACATTTCGACCTACAATCAACATGTCATCCATGTAAAGCAAGAGAATGATGAAATCATTTTCAGCAAAGTATTTCACAAACACACAATGATCGGAGTTAGTTCTTGCTTACTCGTGGTCGACCATGAATGAGTCAAATTTCTTGTATCATTTCCTTGGTGCTTGATTCAACCCGTATAAGCTCTTTCTCAATCTGCATACAAGATCTTTTTTGCCTTTAACCTCGAACCCTTCTGTCTTATCCATGTATATTTCTTCCTCTAAGTCACCATGAAAATGCCATCTTCACATCGAGTTGTTCAATTTCCAAGTCCAAACTTGCAGCAAACCCAAGTAAGACTTGGATAGAAGACATCTTCACCACGGGAGAGAAAATTTCTTCAAAGTCAACACCTTTCTTTTGGTTGAAATCCTTCACAACTAGTCTCACTCTATAACAAGGCTTTAAACTAGTTTCCTTCGTCTTTAACTTGTAGACCCACTTGTTCTTAAGTGATCATTTTCCTTTGGGTAGTTTCACCAAATCATAGGTGTGATTCTCTTGCAAAGACTTCATCTCCTCTTGCATTGCTTTATTCCAATCCTCCTTGTCTTCGTGTGACATGGCTTCTTGATATATTCAGGCTCTCCCCCATCAGTCAACAATAGGTACTCATGAGGCGAGTGCCAAGTGGAAGCTTTGCGATCTCTTGTTGACTTTCTTTGTTCGGGTAGATGTTGCTCTTATTCAACTTGTTCTTCATGTTCCAATCATGGTAAAGGAAACCGGATCGTACCGGCCGGTTCAACCGGTTCAACCGGGTATCGACCATAAAACGATACGATACAGCTATTTGAGGAAAATTTTCATGGCGGCCGGTTTTTTAGATTATACCGACATTTCACGAAATACCGCCCGGTTTTAAAGTAACCGGCGGTTCGTTGATAATAAAAATAAATTGACTGAACAACAAACTACATCGTTTTCAAAGAAAACGAAAAAAGAAGAAAATCACTATTTCCTATTGCTACCTACCCTACCCTACCCTACCCAGCTCTTCGTCTTCTCCATCCATCCGTGCGGGTAGTCGGCGTTCGTCAATCGGGAGAAAGGGCTTGCCTCTCCGTCGCCTATGCCACGTGCGGCCTGGGGATCAGAAGAGATCAGAGAAGAACGCTCGCCTTCCCGGCGACCGCCGTTGAGTCGTCCTTCCCAGCAAGCAACGACCGCCCTTGGCTGAGGTCGCCCTTCGCCCACCGCTGATGAAAAGCCGATCCTGCCGATATCTCCCCTCCAGCCGACGTTGTAATCTGTTGAGGAATTGGACAGAGGAATAGAGTAGGGGAGAGAACAGAAAATTTGAGATTGAGAGGAAAGGGGAAAGTAAGAGAGAGAGAGGGTGAGAGGGTGAGAGGCGTGCGTGAGCATGAGTCAGTGAAAGGAAAGAAAAATATGAAAGCAAAAACATAACATATCTTCCCTCTCTAAATTATATTAAGTGCTTTCTCCATGAAAGCTTTCCAGCAAACTTCGGCAGATTTTGTTTTTCTTTTTTTCCTTTTTCTTTTCACCAAAACAACAAAACCGCTTCATTCCCCTTTTTTTCAACAACTTTTCCAATATTTTCCATAATAAATTTATATATTTATTTACATTACTTATAAAAAAATAAGACTTCTTAATCTATTTTTTTAACGAGACTTTTTAAAGTGTTGTTTAGGCATATATCAATATGTTCTTTGCGAAAGAATGTAATGAATAATGAATAATTATTTCTCAAAATAAAATTATATAAAAAGGAAAAAGGAGAACCAATACCAAAATTTATACCAAATGCACCACAAAATTTACCTTCCCATTTGGGTATGTGTGACAGTCCTATAATAATTTAATATTTTATTGCCGGTATATTTCGGTATAGTCCGGTATTATTCCGAAACGGTACTCTGATTTTGACGGCACGGTTTTTTTATAAAAAAAATATTTTATTATTACAAAAACGGTATTTACCGGTACGAAACGATTGAACCACGGTTGTACCATAAAATACCCTACCATAAAGAAATCCGGTATGATGTCCGGTACGGTTTCCTTTACCATGGTTCCAATTGCTCTTCTCCTTGCACCTCTTGATCTAGTGCACCTTAGGGCTCATCATGCACTATTTCCTCAACATTTTCATTTATTTGGGATGGGGATATAGGCTCCAAATTAATCGGACCAACTGCTGTATTTTTCTTATTTTCACCCCTTTCGGCGTCTTCACTTGTCTCATCTTCAAGAAAAATCACATCCTGACTCCGAATAATTTTCCTTGCAATTGGATCCCATAATTTGTACCCGAACTCTTCACGCCCATAGCCCATGAATATACATGGCTTTGCTTTGTCATCCAACTTTGCTCTCTCATCTTTTGGAACTTGAACATAGACTTTGCAACCGAACACTCACATATGTTCATATGAGACATCTTTTTCCGTCCATACTCGTTGAGGCACGTCACCCTGCAAAGTGACGGGTGGAGAAAGGTTGATCAGATCAATCGCTATCCGCATTGCTTCTCCCCAAAAGGATTTAGGTAGCTTGGCATGTGAGAACATACACTTGATTCTCTCACAAATTGTTACGTTCATCCTCTCGGCGACACCGTTTTGTTGTGGAGTCTTGGGTACACTTTTCTGAACTTTAATTTCGTGCAATCTGCAGTAGCTTTCGAATAGGCCTCTATACTCTCCAACTTGAAAACTTCTAGCAGTTGATCCTTGGTTTACAAAGCATATGGCCACACTTTCCTTGAACGATCATCGATGAAAGTAACATAATAGCTTGCACCACAAAGAGTTTTATCTCGCATAAAACAAACATCGGGGTGAATTAGATCAAGTACCTTACTCCTTCTAGAAGGTGGGAATCTAGAAATGCAACTCTATGAGTATTTCCGGCTAAGCAATCGACACAAGCTTTAAGAAGAGTACCTTTAGCTCCGGGCAAGAGTTGTTTCTTGGACAATATTTTCAGCCCCTTCACTCTCAAATGACCGAGTCTCTTATGCCAAAGCTCAATGAAAGAATCTTTCTCAGCAACATTGATTCCTCCCTTGCTATGCTTTGCACTAGTAATGTAAAGCGTACTTTCCTTCTGGCATTTAGCCACTACAAGGGTAACCTCTTGATATCTTCCATTTTCCTGCTTTGATTAAGGTTGTAAATGCATTACTATTCAGTATTAATTATATTTGTGTCGATTTATTTTAGTCTTTTATTAATTTCTTTGAAATAGATGTTTAATTTTTGCTAGCACTAAAATTATGATTAGCTAGTTTGTCACAATTTCTAAACATATAAATTTAACTCATGTAGTGATTTTATGACTGTTAGTAGTGGTTTTATTGTAGTAGCATTTTTTAATTAGTAGCTGTTATAAACGCGCTGCTACGGATAGGGAAATCACCAGAATCGACAAAGCAAGAATACGAAAGCGAGAATTGAAAAACACAGACACACGATTTACGTGGTTCACTAACACGATGTGTGTTAGCTAGTCCACGGGCGAGAGAGAGCCAGTTTCACTATATCGAGGAGATTACAGATTACAGAGGAGTATGAGAAGTATTTATAGTACTTCTCCATGTGGGTCTAAACCTAATCCAATCTGGCAAAGGAAACGGTTACAGACCAGGCCCAGAACCCGAACCCAAATAACATTGAGACCCCCGATTACCAGTCGTAGCGGCTGATAGTCCGATTCAAGTCACGTCAACAGTAGCAATTGATGATTTTTACAACACTACTGAAAATGAAGAGAATACTGCAATTTGACAAATATTACTATAAAAATATTACTAATAGTTACCACTACTCATTACTTTTAAAAACCAATAGTTACTACCAATCACTCCTACCAAAATCTCTATAAAAAACCAACAAAAATCACGTCAGCAGCTCCCTAAAAATCACTACCAAAATCACAATTAAAAAGAACAAAAATTACGTTAGTCGCTTCCCAAAACCACTACTACAAATATCAAGCCAACCACTTCCCTCTTGAGACCTTGGATCTGGAACCAGCAGCACCATCGCTTCACTTTCGCTGCTTCCCCTTCCATTGCTTAGGCAAGACTTGGATATGGAACTCTACTCAAGAACCGACAAAGGATTTCGAAGTCGCAGCTCTTTCAATGGAGGATTCCCCCACCATCTTTGGCGGTCTTGTCTCCGTCTTCTCCAAGCTTTCGAATGCAAACTCGGAAGGTGACACGCAAATCTCGTTGGACGACACTCTTCAACATCGATTTCGAGTATCACATCAACCAGCGGCGACGAATCAAATCATTAGCAAAGAATGGAAGATCCCAACATCGACACCTCTTCCAATGGATGATTTCCCCACCAACGGTGATAGCGGCGTGTTACGTGCACGTTTTGTAGAATACGATTTAGGAAGAAAGATCAGAATTGGAAGAATAAGAATTGAGGAAAGATAAATAGATTGGAAGAAGAGAAGTGTTCTCTTTAATGGCGAGAACGGAACCCCTAAACTTTTTCGAGGAAAGCCAACCTCCCAAATTAACACGTAGGTGTGTAAAACCCTTTTCTTGATTATCCTTCCTTTCCTCTGTCCCTTTGCTACCTTAAATACAAAACTAATAACCCTACAAAATACTGAACTAACGTAAACAACAAAGCAAACCTAAACTAAGTCCCTAATTCTAGCTAACCACTAACCCACTAATTCCCACTAATCACGTCATAATCCCCACCCATAACAACTCCTAATTAAATAATTATTCTATTAAATAAATGCACATGACACGGCGGATCCAGAACACAGAAGAGCACCGGGCCGCATTTCACTAGAAAATTAGAATCGTAAAAAAAAATGATTATAGTTTTTTGCAATGTAAATTGTACACGACTGTATTTTAATTTAGGGAATGCATCAATAATGAAGTCTACATCCATACCAATAGTATACACTGTTTCAAATAAAATACTTGAGCAAATCAGTTCTCACATGCTTCATTGTTAAAAAGGTTCTCTTCGTAGTAGCTGTTGAAACGAGCAGCATCAACACTAGATAAATCAATCGACTAATCAATTTGCATTGTGTGTCCATCCCTGCACACCAGCTGCTTTAGTAAATTTGTAAGGGAACAACCCCCATATTTCTTTTAGTCTTTTACGTTTTAAACTTTATAAAATTTTAGATTTCATTGTTTTTTTAAGACGCATAATCTTTGGCCTCAAATTTCTAGGCTAAATTTAGAATAGTGATTTGAATATGTTCAACTTGATAATTTTTCTAGTTAAACCCAATCTTATCATAGAATAACACTAGGTCGAATGTTTAAAATAAAAAATTTCATAAGAACTATAGTAACTACGGATCCAGAGGAGGGCTGGGCCGGGGCTTGGGGTGGCCACCCCCTGGATCCGCCATTGAACGGTGATGACTCGAAGCATTGGCGAAGGATGGAAGAGATGCTAGTGCAGAAGCAACACCAGGCCGGAATCCTTGACGGTGGTGATTCTATGATTCGGTGGATCTGATAGAGAGAGGAAGGGTGGCAGTTCATATTGGTCCAGAGAGAGGAGAGAAAGAGGGAAGTGGGGCGGCCGTGAGGGTGGAGAGAGACTAGCGATGGAAACCTTGACCGACCCTCCGGATACCTACCTGAAACCCGCCCAAATAGTGAGCATTTTACCTGCCCATCGTGGGTAAAGGGAGGATTCGGGCATACCCAAAATCCATGAGTAACGGGCAATGGATGGCGATGGATCTCACGGTATCCGCTCCATCCCCGCCCGATCCCCCAAACCGACGTCGTTTTGGATGCTCAATATATAGACTAAATGATGATTCAAAAAACCCTAATCCTTATTTCCTTTTGTGGCAGCTGACTGCTTCCCCTTCTTCCCCTCCTCCCTTTTCTGATCGTCATTCTCCAGGTACTCCTCCCCTCTTCTCTCTTCCTCTTCTTCCCCTCCTCCCTCCATTTCTGCAACCCCAAAATCGCGCCCTCATCTCCAATCGCGCCCTCTCAAGTTACTCCCCCTCTTCTCTCTTCCTCTTCTTCCCTACCTATCGATGAAGCCATAGATTCGGCCTTTGCTTCCCTTAGTTTCAGTTTTTTTTTTATAACACCATTGTTCGATTTAGGGGAGAAACCCCAGACTCAACTGAAGGGTTTTCCCTTCCTTTTTTTTGTTCATGATCCGTGGGGATCCGTGGGTTACCCGTATCTGTTTGCTGACGGGGACAATAGACATAATCCCCCCCCCCCCCAGTTTAGCCCGCAGAGATGGTGACGGGCAAATCCGTCAGTCTTGACCGGCGGGGATCGGGAGGTAGGTACCCATCCCCGATCCGCCACGTTGTCATCCCTAAGAGAGATGGGTAGAGGCCTTTTATATTAGGGTTTCAATCCATATTACTATATTATTCTTCAATTAATTCTGATCGTAGGATGGTTATTTCAATCTAATAATTGCTATAGAAGTTAGTATGATGCTAACCGTATAGAAGGTTAGCAACACAACCCATTACAGCGTCGCATACTAATGATTATTGACGGCTAATGGCTAATCATTGCTACTTTTTCTTGCATATTTTTTCATCAATATGATAAATTAATCCCTATTGCATGATTGGTAATCAAAAAGTTTAATAATATTGGCATGTTAAATCAATATACTATAAATGCATTTTGACATAACATTTTTTGGTTGTGGAAATTATAATTTATGATTTGTTTTGCATAAGTTATTTTATGCTGAAATGAGACATTTATCCTCTACTTTTACTATATAAAACAAAGCTCCTATATAGATATAAATGAAAAGGAAAAAGCAGACCCAAGTTTAATGACAATTTCAAATCTTATGGTTGAGATTGTTATAAACCATAATTTGTTATGAATAAAAGACTTTATCGCATCAAATAGATGAAATTTTACAATCTCGAGCCTGTTGTAAGAGCATCCACATCAAGCTATCATATTCAATTGTAAAGTGATGTGTGAATGAAAATGCAATTGCACTTTTAATTGCATTGGTGGAACTCTCAATTGCAACAATGCAAGCTACCATTTATTGCAATTCCATTTGCAATTCCATGGCATCTATGAGTTTTTTTTATTTTATGTAGGATAAATAATAAATATATAACCCTTTTATTTTATTAAAAAATAAGTTGTGCCCACATATGAATTTGGAAATTAATTGCATTATTGTATGTAAATAATGTAATGTGAGTTGAATTGCAAAATAAATTGAGCTGACTAAAGAAAACAAATGCAATTGATTTTACAATTGCACTGATGTGGATGCTCTTGTGTCGGATGAAGAAGGAAAACCCAAAGTGCATTTAGTCTCATGGAAAACTATCTGTAGGGCTACTGAAGAAGGAGTACTTGGACTCCATTCTGCCCGAGCCCTTAATCTGGCTTATCTCATGAAACTGGGTTGGTTGTTCTTGAACAATGATAACTCCTTGTGGGTTCAAGTCTTGCAGGGGAAGTATGTGAAAACTCAACGAGATGGTTTTCTCAAGCTGAAAAATCACCAACCCTCTAGACTTTGGAAGGGAATTACAGAGGCCTTACCCGTTGTCAAGCAAAGCATTATTTGGGACATCAGGGGAGGGCGGAATGTCAAATTCTTAAAAGACTCTTGGCTGGCGGGTGGCTCAATTCTAATAAATCATACCCTAATTAAATACGGAAACAAATGGGAATTGTGAGACTTCAGTTGTTGAAATGACTACGCTAACAGGTGAAATTGGGAAAGGATCAATCCTGATCTTCTATAACTTATAGCAATCACTTGCCAAGTAGGATTTATGACACTCTACAATTTTTATTATAAAGTCACTTAAACCCTCATATATGCAATTGCAAGTGAACTGCATAGATATAGGTGCAATGAAATAAGAATAAGTTGGATTGCATAAAGTTTGAAAAAATCATATGCAATTGGATTTGTAATTGCATTGATGTGGATGCTCTTAGAGCAATCACTTGCCACGTAGGATTCAAGACATTCCACAATTTGTAATTGCATTGATGTGGATGCTTTTAGAGCAATCACTTGCCACGTAGGATTCAAGACACTCCACAATTTTTCATGTCATCTTTATCATTTTAGTTTTTCTATAGATTTGTATGTTCCTCTAAGCTAAAACTAATAAAGAGATATATAATCATCAATGAGACTCGAACCTAGAACCTGCAAGGCCAAGTTAGTATAATTTAGAGTGTTTAACCAATGAGATAAATTCTATTTGATGCTAACAATTGACTAATATTTTATATTTTAAAAGGTTTGGATAACATTTAAAACTGGGAGAAATTTTTTGCTAATAGTTAGTATTTACCCTAAAATATACATACATGGTTCAGACATGTGCCACCAAATATACGATAATTCCAACACCAAAAAGTAACTAAAATATACCTATATTTTTTTCCAAAAAATATAAATTATAAGTGTCATTTTAGAGTATATGTTTTATATAAAAATATGGAATCCAAGTTTACACAAATAAGATATAGTACGTTAAAATTAATGGAGGAGTGGTTATACATTTGTGTTTAATTTTACGATTATTCATATAAAGTGTTCTAAACAAGTTTCACAACCATTGCCTTTTTTCTTTTGAAAAAAATTGAAGTCAGCTTCGATTACCCTTTTCGCATTTCAACTTTGCTCAAGGTAGCACTGTTCGCAAAATTCACATTTCTTTCCCGCCTTTTCCTCCCGCAAACATAACTCCTTTTCTAGACATTTGTATGTTGGTAATTGAATGATTAGAACAATCTAGGTCACCACCTTTTCGCATACATATGCATTTAAACTTCACTCAAGTCGTTTTCGTTCCTAAATTCCTTCTCCATACCTATTTAGGTTGGAATTTCACGATCTCTAATCTAATCAATTCTAAATAGTAAAGCTTAATTTTTCAATAAAAAATCATCAATTACTGTAAGCTATCCATCATTAATTCATGTAATATGTTTGTTAGTATGTCTGTGAGGGAACTCAATTGCATGATTCAAAGATAAAACTTGATTTGCTGTAATTATAATGATGATGGAGAGTAAACTATAAGGAGGAACATTACATATGTCATCACTGCTATTTTCTTTGGATATTTGATTATGGGATTAAGATTGCATGGTATTGTAAAGTGGAGGCGGAGTGTCTCTGTGGCTGATTTTGGTTACATAAGTGTTAAAAAGTTAAAAGTAATACACCATTATAGATGTATAAATTGGTAGTATAAGACTACAACTAAGTTAATTGCATGTTTGATATGCAATAGTCTCTCCCTTTCATTAGTCTAAATTATGTTTATTTCTTAGGTGATTATTTACCAAATATGTGAATTTTTCACTCTTCGACCTCATTCAAGTACATGTTACCTCATTCAAGTACATGTTTGTGTCGTGCTGATGTTATTTTAAAATACAATGTACATCATAAAAAAAGAACTATGCACAACAATAGTATCTTTTGACTTTAGTAATATGAGCGGCAAGATAGATCATTATTTGAATGATGGACATGGATTATATGTATCAATCATGGACCAATCAAAGAGCAGATAATCGTAAATATGATCTTCAAAATGGTGATGAATTAGTGACTCTTATTATTTTACATTATCATTGCTCCTAGCCAGACTCAAACTAAATGTGACGGCCCTGCTATCAGTCAAAGTTTGAATAATAAATAATCTTAATAAGTATATACAAAGAGAAGGATACGACTCGTATGTTCCTGACACATAGCATGCTCCAGGATTTTGCACCGTTGATCTAATCTAACGTCTGTTATTAAATATGATTTAATTTATTATTTATCAATAATTATTACTACCCTTAGATAAATATACATACATTATAGTCCTCCAACAATTTTAACCATTGATTTTACTGTTGAACTATCTTATTTCGTACCTATGTAAGTTTAAGTGCCCATTGTTAAAGATTTGTTCATTGAAACTATTTTCATGTTCCCAAACCAAAACACATCACCACCTCCAAACCCACGATTTGTTAAAAATAATTGGCTCTCCTATTCTGTTTTCCAGAGTTTCTTTTAACCCCTCTGCTGTGCAATTGTTTCGATCTCAATCTTGAAACCACTTCTAGATTGGAATTCAGTTTACGGGTGTCTGGGTCTCGGCAGTGATACCATACCGGTGAAGGGAATGTAGCGATTCCAGACAAATCTGCTCCCAAATTGCAGGGTAGTTCTGATTGACGAAGGGAGCTGGTAGGTATCACAAAATTGGAACGAGATGAATTCGATACTCTGGTTTTCTCTTCCAGAAGCCTCTCCTCATCAGATTCATCGGTTCACGCAGCCCGCCGCCGCCGCAAACCACGTCTCCGTGAAAACATGATTCCGGACGGAAACCACGAGGAGGAGAATGGACAGCCCATCGTCAACGAAGCGCGTCGCTAAAGCTATCGTTAAACGATTGTGTTTTGACTTTTGATTAGATGGTTGTATACTTGTATTTCGATTTTGTGTTCTTTGGCTTGAGAAGGAAGTGATTGTTTCATCGATTATTCAGATCAGAGTTCAGCCGTCGGGACAGAGCCATTGCAGCTGCCTTACACCCTCGGAATTTTGTAAAACGTAGATATGAACTCATATTTTCACAATCGAAGCATGAAATTTATTGTGGAGAGGAGAGGGTTCGACGATGGGTCATGGCTGGGAAGGGGTTTTGAAGAGGGATTTTGATGTTGAAATGACCACTGTTTGTGGGGAGAAACTAAAATAGATACGAAAAATGTTGTTTTAGATTTTGCACCCAATTACGAAATTAGGTGTCTTTAAGTTATGATTAAAAGAAATTAGGTACTGTATTATGAAAATAAATGAAAAAATTTGTGGGGTTAAAGACAACGTATGAAAATGTAAAAGTATCAATTAATTATCTTTAATTTGTAAATTATAGATAATATTATCATATTTAATAAAGACCATCAGATTAAATCAACGGTGTGAAAAACTAGCGCATGCTATGCATGCGTCAGGAGCATACGAGCGTGACCCATAAAGAGAAATAGTAGCCTACCATTATTGAGAAAATGAAAAATTAATACATACCGCCCATCGGGCAGGCACAAAACTAGTACTAATTAATGAATTTCTTTTATTGCAGGGACTGATCCGCCTAGACATGATCTGGGAGAGAAAAAAGTGGCATTTGCCTATCAAAAGTGTTGCGTATAGTTAACAGTGACAACACTTCTTTTAAATTTTACTTAAAAGATACCTTATACAATATAAATAACTCATCACTTAAGTTATGTGGTATTTACTATATAATATATGCAATGACCCAAATAACTTTATGTTTCTTATTCATACATTTTTTTTAGTGATTCTTATTCATACATTTTAAGTTACATATAAACTAATAATGTTGAGAAAAGTAATATACGTGAATTAAATATATTTTACCAATTAATTAACGTAAAACAATTTAATTACATATACACGTTGCATACTTTGAAGTTTCGATTTCTTGATGTGTATTTCTTAAAAAACACTAATGAAAACTATAATGAAGACCCCCACGTATATGTGCTTCTCCAACTCCAAAAAGACTTGCCTAGAACAAACTCCAGTTTGTGTTGTTGAATTTTCCCTCGAGAATAACTGCTTCTAGTAAGCTTCCGTAATAAGCTAATAAAGCTCCATTCGTTTTGGTATTCTTGTGATTTTTTTTTTTTTTTGTGTTCTCATAGTTAATAGTGGAAATGTGGAATGGTAGCTTTAACTTCTAGTTGAGAAGCATGATTTTTTTTTATGAATTAGTTGAGAAGCATGATTATTATTGAAGCCCTCTCGATCGTCAATCCTCGCCTCCGTACTCCCCCTTGTTACACTGTGGGCCCTGACCTGCACAAACACATAGGTGGGGTGGGCCTTGTGGCCCGTTAAACCCCCAACGCTCAAATTAGTGTTTTCTTATAGAGAGAAGTGTTTTGCTCTCCAGTTTAGTAAGAGAAGCCAACATGCTTAAATGCTTACCAACCGACACTATTTATAACTGTTCATCGCACATTCAGATTCCTCATACGGACCTCCACGTCAGCACCGCATTTAATGCTCCCTGTCATTATTTTAGGCGCCTGGTCTAATGGTCACTCCTACTTGATATGAACCAGGCGACGATTATCCACATCTTCTTGCTAGGCGCCCGAATTAATGCGTCCACCAAACGTAAGCACCAAGCACCGGGCATTATCAAATGGACCTTTTTTGTACGCCTTTGGGCTCCAAGTAGCAACGAGGGCCTCGCCTCACCTCGGGCTTCTTAGGTCTCACCACCCCCGCTGGACTTTCCTCACATGTTGTAGGCTTCTCCAATCTAAATACCCCCAACAATTATGAAATGAAATTATAGTTGAAATTGAGATGGTGTTACACGTAATCTCACTTCTAGTTTTCTTTTACTTATGTGTGTTGTTGGATTTCTGGCTCTAAGCTATACGATTATAATGTATGTTGAATTTACAGCCTGTTGATATATTTTTTATGTCTACAGCCTCAACAGATATGGTGCAACAAAGTATATTAGGTAATTTCACTTTAGTTCTTGCACTTTTAAAACGTGGACTCAGTTGTGTTGTTAGAATAAATGTCCTTGCTACTTTGAAGGTCCCCCCCCCCCCCTCTCGATTATTTTTCTAAATATCTCCTGGTAATGGAGTTGTATCTTATACTACTATGCATTTATGTGAATAGTCTATATAATATGAGGGCACAGGTTATATGTGAGATGCTGACTAGTTCTTTCAAAATAGTAACGTTTGCTTTGGCCCACGTAGATTACTTTGATGCAGAACACGGTTGGAAGAAGAACATGAGCTTTTTTTTATTGCAAACCAGAGTTTGGGTCGAGACCGACATCATTATTAGGTTCGCAGATCAAGGAAGAGTTTATCGGATTCATTAATGACTTCGGTAAGAAAGAAAAGAAGACAAGTGAGAAAAGAGGTCTGTTCTAGAAGGTTTTGATTTTTTCAAATTGCCTTATTTGGAGCATGATACGCTAGGTCATAACCTTGATGTTATGATGTTATGCATATCAAGAAGAATGTTTGTGACAATGTTTTATGAACATTGTTAGACATTAAAAGAAAAACCAATCATACAAATGCTCGTCGTGATTTAAAGGATATGAAAATAAGAAAGAGCCTTTTTTTCTAAGAGAGTCTACAAATTCCAAGATGGTGAAAGCTTGTTATACCCTAGTGAACCATGAAAATGAGATCTTCTGTGCGGTAAAAAAGGCACTAAAGTATCAAATGGTTGTGCATCAAATATATCTCATTGTGTGAATGTTAAGGAGAAGCAAATCTTTGGGTACAAGAGTCATGTTGCTGACGTGCATCGAGGTGGTATCCTAATTAGCATAATGTTAATCTAACAGACGGAATCTCTAACACCGTTAAAGTTTATAACAAATAGCTAGATTTGTCATACAACCATCCAAATTTCTGACTAGTTTGTGTATTTATGAGAATGTGGCTATTATTGTCACAAACGTGAAAGTTGTAGCTATATAAGTGTATTTTGCCAATTAAGTAAGTTAATTAGGTTTTATTACCTAAGGGAAGGACCCAAGGAATCCCCAAACTCCGGCGGGCGCCATCTTAGCAATATATATGGGGCCTACAACGACGCCAAGCATCGTTCCGACCGTCATGAAACCTCGGTCGATTCTGTAGGTAGCTATCCTTGACCTGATGCTGACCACGACGACCACCACAGCGTACATAACAACTTCAAACGCTAAAGGCCACCTTTGGCCACTGTAGTTGATGAGGAGTCCGGCGACGAGTGCGCCAAGCAGCATAAGCATGTCGTACCTATGCTCGAACCTATCGGCTTTGAATGCGGTATTTCTATACTCTTCTCTATCAGCTTAAGCCCATGCTCGATGACCACCAAGTCTGCATGCATGCATATATATATATATATATATATATATATATATATATATATATATATATATATATATATATATATATATATATATATAGATATAGATATAGTCAAGGCACCTCTGTCTACCACTCTTAACGTGTTCGCGGTGTACATCATCCTATATACATCAGACTGTTTCTGTCCCACTAAACAATTTTCACATAAATCAGAAAGCTAAAATCTTTAATAAGGAATGAAGGTAATTTCTTTCAACCTTCTTCATTTCATGAGTATTTCTATAAGTTAGAGTAAAGATAAGCTCTTCGACTCTGTCTTTCTAGTTAGGTTTAGCCTTATAAAATTTGTAGGTTTTGTAGTAAGGAGAGGACTACTTGTCCATTTTTATCCAATACCAAGAATAATGAAAGAAACTCATCAAACTATAGGAGAAAGTTTTGAACTGCAAAGTATTACACATAATAGCATATTTTATAATGCGAAATATGATTTGGGCCAATCTATGTTATATAACAATTATATAACGAATATAAGAAGTAAATATATGTGAATGATAATTACACATCTGTCTAATTCTCATTTCGGGTAAAAATATAAGACTAATTATAAGTCTCACTTGTATTTCTCTAATCCTGTAACGAAACCGTAATGATCAAACTCAACACTACATTTGAGTCTCTTCGTAGGTAACTAGACTTTCAAGGTATCACCTAACTTAAGCCAAACAAAACAAAAAATCACTTTCAAGATATCACATGAAATAATTGTTTTGGGATTCCCCTATGCGTAGTAATATATAGCCCCGGTTAGCTTGCTAACCCCTCTAAGGGTTGGGAAAATGATACCCGTGGTATTAAATGCAACTTGTATAATTTAATACTCGTATTAAATATAAATTAAGAATTAAATACACCACATTAATTACTTGATTTTTTAAATCTAAACATACACAAAATATAATTCTCTCTCCTATCTCTGATCCTTCTTTTTTCAGCAGCCTCCGACCACAGGCTTACTCCGACCGCCCACACTTCTCCGGTGAAAATCCATCCGACAGACTCCCTCCGGAGTCCGGACACATGCAAAAATGTACCACTATACTAAAAAATTATACCACTGCACTAATATTTGTACCACTGCAATTTAAACACATATATGTGATTTGTACCAGTGCAGTGATATCACTACCAGTGCACAGGTCTCATATCTGAATTTAAATTGTAGTGGTACAAAAATCAGTGCAGTTCAACAAGCATTCAAGCCGACCTATCCTCGTCGGGGTACTTCTTCCCCCACCACTTCTCACCTCGCTCATAGGGGTGTTAGTCGGTGCGGTTTCGGTTTAACCGCACCGAAATATCGGTTAACCGCAACCAAAATTGTCCCAATATCACTAACCGAAACCGAAACCGACAGAGACTTTGGTTAACCGAAAACCGCAAACATCGGTTTCGGTTTTTCCTTGCGGTTAACCGAAACCGCAGTTTCTGGTTCACTTTCTCGGTTTTCGTTCAGAAACCGACCACCCAAAACCGAATTTCAACCACATTTTTTAATGATTCACCCTCAATTTTGAGTGACCTGCTTTTGTTTCAGCCTCTATAATCACACACCATAAAGTCATCTAAATCAATTGAGCATAAAGCCTAAAGCAACCACACAATTCAACCACAACTCCACAACATAAAGTCTAACCACAAGTCACAATCACAACAAGACACAAATAACAAGTTCATTATCTCCAAATCATCAACCTAAATGATCCGAGGATCTCGCTCCAATTCATCTAGCCCATAGTCATCATTTACTCCAAGATCTTCATCTAGCCCATAGTCATCAACCTAAGGTTCACTCTATTGAGTGCAAAGGGGATTTAGAGAGGGGTGACTTTCGAGTTCTAACTCTTAAAAACATTTGAGACTCTTGATAGAGGGTTGTTTGCAATAGGTGAGAATTGGGATGTTTGGAATTGCAACTTTGATTGGTTTTGAATCTTACAACTTTTTCCCTTAGCCAAAGTAAAAAACCATGTAGTCACACTAGTAGGCGGTTATCGGTTTTCTTATCGGTTAACCGCTAACCGATTAATCGGTTAGCGGTTAACCACTAACCAAAATACTACTAATCGAAACCGAAATCAATAAAGAAGTAGCGGTTATCGGTTAACCACTAACCGACATTATCGGTTCGGTTATCGGTTAAAATCGATAACCGACTAACCGTTTATCACCCCTACTCGCTCATATACAACTTGCCCCAAGGTTTTTCTTTTTTACGTTTATTTTCTTTTCTTTTATGTGTTTGCATGTTCAGAAACTAGTTTTGAACATTAGGGACAATGTTCCATCCTAAGAGCGGGGTGGAGAGTTTTAGTTTCATTTTAGAGTATGTATTTGTATATAATGCTTGGTGAATGTGAGTCGTTTCTACTTTGTTTGATGTGTTGTGTCTTGAACTTGATAGGGTATAATTTTGTTGCTTGAAATGATTGTGTAAATTATTTGTGAACTTATTATGCATTTGTGAACTTATGCATTATTTGTGAACTTACTATGCATTATTGTATGATTGTGTAAATTATTTTTGAACTTATTATGCATTTGTGAACTTATTTGTGAACCTAGTAACCGAATGTTTTTCACGCGACATAATTTCCTATCGAATCGATAATGGATTAAATAGGAAATTATGCAATCATTTTAGGGATACCGCTCTTCAGACTAATTAATTAGTTCAGTTAACTATGATAGTAGAAATCTTCTTAATCAGTTAGTACGTGGTAATTCTTTATAGAGATAGCTATCAATTTAGAGGTATCCCGACCGAAGAAGTATGGATTAAATTGATTAGCAAGGGAAATTAAATTCATCGAGTAAATAGTAAAATTTTGTGTTTCCCCCTGAAATTATCCAAAGTTAATTTCTCCAAAATATTTCATTTTTTGAGTTTGCTAATTTCTATATTTTTGCAACTCATCAATGACCGCAATGGGATAACACAACTACTAACTTGCTCGTTGATGGTAATATACTCTCCATGTATTGCTATTTACCTAAAGGGTACAATATTGGTGATTGTTGCTTTTCATTATTGTTTTTCATTATGTTTTATCAGCTAATTATTTGTGGTTTTCTTTGCTTTGTGGCCATGGCCACAATCAAGTCAAAGCCTCACAGATAGTAGCACTTACTTGATTGAAGAAGGGGTGATCATGCAAAAGATTTTCTCGGATTGATGAATGTTATTTTATAGGGATGCTTATTTATTTTAAGGTATAATTTAAAATGTAATTTCCCGATATTATCGTGATAACTTATTTTGCTATTGAAGAAGTTCTTTATGTGACAACTCTTGTAACTAAAAGACTTATAGGTGACAATATTATTGTCACGAATAAGATGTATTTGTAATTACTCAAGTTCTTTACTAATGAGGTCAATTTTGTGATGATATTTGAATAAGAAAAAACTTTTGTGACAAATTAGATCATCACTAATGTATATTGTTGCCTACAATACATAGTCGTCACAAATATTATCATATTGATATATGACAAAACTGTTTGTCACAAAAATGTGATAAATTTTTTTTTTGTCACCAATGTTGCAGCTGCATAGCAATATCCTTGTGACAAAAACATGATTTTGTAACAAAAACCACATTTTCTCACAAAGCTATTGTCGTAGAGGTGGTTCATTTATAACAACTTAAACTTGTCACATTTGAAATTCATTTGGTGACGATACAAACTCGTGAGAAGACGTCTTATGTGACAACAAACCCCCTCATGAATAAAACATATACGTGTTGGTTAACACTTGTCAACAAGTGTTGCCTAAAATAGTGTTGGATATGGGGTATACATATGCAACACTCTTATTTTTGTTGCAAAAGGTGAAAAAAGTGATACCTATTACATTAGGTAACACTACGAAAAGTGTTGCGTATCGCATATACAACACTTTCAACACTTCTTACAACACATTTCATGTGTTGTAAAATCTCACTTTTCTCGTAGTGAGCTTGGAACCTGATAGGAAATTCAAAATAAAATCATCCTATCAAGCAGCGGAGGAATGGTTTCGGGACGACGACTCTGAGGCCGACAAACAAGCCTGCCAAGCGAGATGGAAAAGTCTGTGGAAGTGGAACGATCCGAGTCACATCAAACTATCTCTATGGTTGGCATTCCATGACCGCCTAATGACTAATGCTGAAAGGAAACGAAGGAAGCTCTATGCTAATGACGCATGCCCGCTCTTCTAAGAAGCTGCCGAGACTACTGATCACATTCTGCGTGGCTGCGCGAAGACAAAAGAGGTTTGGCAACAATTGGGTTTACTAGATAACACTCTCGCTCTTAATTTGACAGAATGGATGGCGACGCATCTTAAGAATCCTCACCACGGCCTGATGTTTGGTGTAGCAACCTGGTATTATGGAAGCAAAGAAACAAATGGTTTCCAGCCTAAACACCAAACTGCCCTCATCCTCTCAAATCAGATTCAAAGCTGGACGAGAAAGATCGCCCAAGTCCAAGCAAGTGATACCATGATCCACACACATAAGCATTAGAAAAACCTCCAAGAAATTTCATGGACACCTCCACCCTAAGGTTGGATCTCAATCAACACAAACAGTTCTCCTCAAACTTGGGGACTTGCACCATAACCTGAGTGGAAATCAAAGGTGCCATTGAAGGTTTGCAGCTTGCCTGGAAGCAGGGTTATAGGAAGGTTGTTCAAGTCGATTCCATGACTGGTTTCACCTTTCTTACAACCTAAGATATTGATGCAAAGAGATACTACAATCTCCAACGTGAGTTCCAACAACTCTTACAGCAAAACTGGGAGATAAACATCTCTCACATATATAGGGAGTGCAACAAAGCAATTGATTACTTAGCCAACCGTGTTCATTCGTTGAGTATAGAATGCCATATTCTTGAGAACTCTGCCTAGGGTCTTGCTTTTTGGACCATGTATCGATACAATGGGCATTGTCCAATCTCGTTTAATTTAAGTGCCAAGCAGGGGCACTCTTTTAGCGTCCCGTTTTTATATAAAAAAATATGGACGGTCTAACAACAACTAACAAAGCACATTAGCCATAACAGTAACTAACAAAGTACTGAACAGTTTATAATGCTGACAAAATTGCAAGATCTTAACCAGTGGCAGGGGTGGGCCATGACCCGGGGGCCATCCCCTAAATCTGCCATTGCTATGTACATATGTACATCTAAAGAACAGATGATCTCGCTCCTCTATATCCCTCATACATAACTGAACAAAGATTGAAAAATCACATCGTACCGGCGGTTTGACCAGAAAAACCTTCTAGCATGTGCTTAACTGGTAGGTGGTATTTAGCGAACATGAAATGGTTGAACTACGATTTCAGAATAAAATACCATAACTCTGAATTTTCCATTACAACCTCCAGTACAGTTTTACAATTCTTGATTGAGGGACAACATTCACATTAGGTGATCTCGTTCTTCTATAGACCATCATTTTCGTTGATCATTGTTTTACAATTTGGCATTTTCAAACATTAAAAGATAAATACATGTATTCAATAAATATAACCAACTTTTAGTCCATCCCATTGTATTAATATATATATATATAGTGGCGTCTTCGGTGCACTCATTTTTTTGGTGCATTCAGTGCACTCGCTTCATAACCGTCATTTTAAACATGCGATTTATGTCAAAATGATGTCAATCATCACTTATGATGTGACGAACAATAACACACATGAATTTGCACAAAAACCATTAAAGATTTACTTTAATTTGAAGGGTTTAGAGTTTAGAGATTTAGATTTAGGGTTAGGGTTTATAATTTTGGGTTTAGGGATAGAACTCAAAATTGGAGGTCTAGGGCTTAGGTAATCCGCTAATTAGTTGTTATCATATGTTATATCATCATATTACACTAATTCTACAAATTAAAATTCAAAATCCGACACCTTAAGACTAGTTTTTGAGTTGGGTGCATTGAACACACTCATTTTTGTGAATGCACCGAAGTAGGTACCATATATATATATATATGGTGATGACTGGTGTATGCCAGACGTATAGTATACGTCAGGTGATCTAGCCGTTAGATGTAGTTAGATGAGCTCCGACCGATCTCAACGGTCAATATTTGTTTTTCATTAAATCAGACTTCGGGTTGGGGTTTAGAAAATCGGTGCCTAGGGTTTATCCATTAGAGGTTAGGGTATAGTATCATACCCCAAACTCGATTTAATTCATGGTCTAGATATATATATATATATATATATATATATATATATATATATATATATATGGGTGATTCTATCGTACCTTGGGTAAAATCAAGGGTACAACATACCTTGAGTAAAAAAAATGATATCTAGACCTCGAATTGAGCATAGTTTGGTGTCTGATATTATTCCCAAACCCTTAAGGATTAAAATCTAGGTCTTAGTTTTATAAATCTCATACACTAAGATCAATTTAATTAGAAACAAAAATCAACGGCTATGATTTGTCGAAATATATGCAACAAATTACAGGCACAATCTTAGGGATCTGGCAAATTACAATCCGACCCGAAACCGCCCGAAAAATAGAAATTTTTGTAACCCGAAATCTGAATGACCCGAACCCGATAACCCGCGATTTTTTGGGTCGGGTTGGGTGGGTTAGCGGGTCGACCCGTTATACCCGTTCTATTGAATATATTACTCCAAAAATATGATAAAATCACTCAGAAATTGGTGAGATGTTTAAAAAAAATCACAAAGATTTGAATGACATGTTTGGAGTTAAAGATAATCAAATATCATGTGTTTCTTGTAGTAGATTACTCTTGTGATTGTTTTTTGACGATTTGCGCAATTTATATTTCATTTCATTAGCGTGGGAGAATTTGAGAATATGTTAATTGACATGTGTTAGGTAAACTATTGTCATGCATATGTGAAAATTTGTGTTCTTTAAGAAAATATGAAGCATGTTTTGATATGTTTCTGAGAACGGTCATAACCCGAAATGACCTGTAACCCGACCCAAAATCAAATGGGTTGGGTCAATATTTGATCCGAAATCAGCCAACCAAACATGACCCGACCCGTAACCGAAGTTCCCAACCCGACCCGATTGCCAGGTCTATATACCGAGCAATGAATGGTGCATCATGAGAATGGGTGAGAAAAGTCATAACTATCTTATCTTATCTTATCTTATCTTATCTTACTATATATTATGGTTGTTCAAAAGTTACTTATTGCCACATAAGCATTTGGAGAACTCACAAGTTGCCAAGGTGGACAATATTTTTGGAAACAAAAAAAATTGAGTTAATGATCAATTTATGGAGCTATCTCTCTCTTCTTTAATATTTTTTCTTTAATCAATATTTTTTTTTGCATTATATGTATTAATCTATGTATGCAATAATAGACTAATGTTTGTAAAGTGACATCTCTCACATTTTTTAAATCGAAAACATATTATTACATTTTTAAGTCAATTTTTATTCATTTATGCTAAAACTTAATAATAAGTTACATTTTAATGAAAAAATAGAAAAAGCACACACATAAATAATAATATTTTATCCGATCAAACAAATGTAGCGATGGAAAGAGAGAAAACAGTGGTTTGACGATCAATCGACTTTCAAAAATAAACTATATTATTTTATATTTTTTACTATCAAACATTTTCTCATTTCAAATGTATATGTCTATCAAATATAGTAAGTATTATATAACCAAATGTCTTGATAGAAACTTCACGATGTACAAGTATTATATGACACATGTGAATGTTAAAGAAGTATTTGTAGACAATGTATGGTAAACATCACGTATTTTCAACCACTGACCTAAGCATTGATCAAACAAAGGCTGACAATTTACGTTAAATAGTTGAATGTATTTGAAAGTCTAATCTGAGTTATTGGGTTAAAAATTATAAATCTTTAATAATGATGAGTTCAACAAGGCAATTGTAAGAAGTCATTTGGTAGTACGGTTGTGAGCCTGTGACTGAATACCAAATTTTGGTAACAACAAAAATGTTATGATATCAAAGTGTCAAAACATAATATTTTACTTTGTAACATGAAGCAATTTGCATTTAGATAGAGTTATCCTAACCACAATTATTTTTTTCTTTCATATTCCACTGATCGAGCAAAGTTCAAAGGTATTAACTATGATTAAAAAGTAAATTAAACTCTTTACATATACTTAGATATTAACAATAGATGTGTCTACAATACATCCATGAATCCATATGTATGCGAAATGTCATAATGGTTGTATAAATTTTTAAAAAATCATTTTTTTTTAAAAAATTATAAATTAATTGTTCAAACGATAAGCCGTTTTAGATGCACCTAAAATTTGTGGCGTTGTAGACACGCTTTATCAGTTATTAAGATGAGTAATAAAAAATTTGTTTCATAAATGGTTAATGAAACCGTACCGTACCGATGGAATTGCTGTTTTCGAGAATATTATTCCCATGCATCGATTTTTGGTAAACCGGTACACTGTATTTCACGGTACTAACTGTTGAACTGTGGTTAAGCCACAATTTTGTCGTAAAAGACCCTACGACTGACTTTTCGAGTACGATGTTTAGTACGGTTTCATGAACCAAACACCAAAGATAATTTTTTTATTTACAAATGCACATTAAAAAAGTTGGAAATATATACACTAAATGACCATGTTAAGACAAGAACCCTTGATAGTGTGGTGAGTGTCTTGGGTTGAGATTCTGAACCAACATATAGACAACAACTACTTCAAGAATTAGTGATTGATACATATTGTATAATATACTAAATTTGAGTGTCTTGATAGACAAATTTGACATAAAATCCTCAACTAAGACTTCATGAACATTGGCATGAAAATGAGTCATGATTAGATAATATTAGGGCTGGTAATCAATCGGGCGGTTATCGGTTAACCGATTACCGAATAACCGGTTATCGGTATACCGAACCATGGCAAAGTGTTGCCGACTATCGATACCGGAAAATATTCGGTTTACCGGTTACCCGGTAAATAGGGTAAGGAGAGATTGGAGCTCTGGTTTTCTGGCGACGTGTGGGCACCATTGTGTTCCGGTGGCAGCTTCGAATCTAGAATAGAGGGACTGAGAATTATCGTTGGAGGGAGACAACAAGGCGCCGGATCTGGCCACGGGAGGAAAAGAGCAGCCGCGCGAGGGAGTTTGTATGGCCGGATCTGGAATTGAGAGGAAAAGCAAGTCGCCGGCGGTGACTTCAGATATGGAATCTAGGCGGGCTGACTACTGAGAATCGCTGCGGGAAGGAGAATGCATCTTGCCGAATCTGACCTCGGGAGGAAGAGAGATCCGCCGCAC
This sequence comes from Linum tenue, assembly GCA_946122785.1. Lineage (NCBI taxonomy): Eukaryota > Viridiplantae > Streptophyta > Magnoliopsida > Malpighiales > Linaceae > Linum > Linum tenue. Next base: position 12,417,043 of record CAMGYJ010000007.1, on the reverse strand, counting down.
GAGGGAGGTTGCATGGCGTCGGATCTGGAATCTAGAGGGAGAGGGAGTCGTCGGATTGGGTTCTGGGTTCGAGAGGGAGAGCGAGGCGCCGAATCGGGTTCTGGGTTCTTCACCACGACTGCAGCGACGGTGGCAGAGCAGTGGAGAAAGGCGGTGGCTGGGCGAGCAGCAAACCCATCGCACTCATTTCAGTGTCTTGGTTTGACAAATCTTGATATGCTATCCTAAATGTGATGTGATAAATCTTCACGATATAATTTTTTGTTAGAAAAAAATAGAAGCATAGGTGAGTATGCTAAGTGTTGAGAATTTTTAATATATGCATATCACATACTCGCTTATAAAGTGAGAGTATAAAAATGTAGGTGATTCAAAAGATTTTTAATATATAGATAAATCAATTGGTATAAATGATAATGAAACTCTCCTGCCAACAGGTCGGGTAAAAAACTAGTATAAATAAAATACTATTTAGGTGGCTTGATGTAGAAAAGGAAACGTCAGCGAAAAACGCGGTGGGCAGGGCGGAGTAGTAAGCATGGGCAAAAGGACGAAATGCAGAGAGATTAAAACCAATACTAACTTTTTGTTAAGATTCTTCACAATCACTCAATACTAACTTTTTTTTACCTTTGGAACAAAACCACAATCTAAACCTCCAAACAAGATATTTATCTAATACATCAATTGATTCAATCCATCAAATGATAATACACTAATTGTCCCAATACATCAATTTGAAGAATCACAACTTCCAAACAACCCTTAATATTCATCAGTTACTCTGTAACTGTGACGTTGGTTAGGGGTGGGCATACGGTTCGGTAAAACCGAACCGTACCGAACCGAACCGAACCGAATATAAACCGAACCGAAACCGAATTAATGTTATTCGGTTCGGAATTCGGAAGAGAAAAGGGCATATTTCGGAAATCAGGGTCCTTTCGACCGAACCGAATTTCCGAATTCCGAACCGAAAAACCGAATTATTATAATTGCAAGCTTTAAATGGTGGATTTTTATATTTCTACTTATTATGAGACTTAAATATTTGAATCATGTTAGTGTTTTATGACTTATGTGTTGAAATGTTTGATTTTATCATTGATGATACATATTTATTGTTCACATTATGGGTGACAAATAATTTAAAAAAGAGAAGATACAAGCTAACCTCACTATTTCGGTTTTGTATGAAAAATCGAACCGAACCGAATTATAATTCGGTTTGAACCGACCGAACCGAATTATAATTCGGTTCGAATTCGGTTTGAGGTTTGATAGAATTCGGAGACCCGGTATGCATAATTTCGGTTCGGTTTGAACCGAACCGACCGAATGCCCACCCTAACGTTGGTAGACAGTAGTGCACAATTGTGCCGGTCTCTGAAAAACTGACGATCCCCATATGAGCGCCCCAGCCGGCGGATCCCAACACCAATTCACCGCCGCCCCCGATCGTCAGCAGCCAGCTAGACGGGGACAAACTGACCACCGCTCTCTTTGACTGCCACGTGGTAAGAAACTACCAACATCAACAATCTAGCCGCAGTAGCAGGGGATGGGACGGGACGGGAAAAAGGCCAGCTCCCCCGTCAATCGTCACCACGTTCATTCATGCCCATCCCTTCTCTTTTCCTCTCTCAGCTGGTCTTCTTCAACCGGTCAAACCTATATCCATGGCCTTCTCCATTTCTTTCTTCAGGCCATGCACCCATTCTCCCTCTCTCTCTCAAGCTAAGCTCTTTTCGTGATTTTCCACGGCTTTCTTGAACTATTCCATTCAGGCCATCTCTCTCTATCTGGTGTGGAATTGCTTTGAAAGCCGTGGGAAACTATGGAATATTGTTTCTGTGTCTCCTCCTGGCCTGCCTTGCTTCTTCGACGTATGAATGAGTTGACAGTGTTGATGAGTGCCATTTCGTTAATGGTGATTAAGTAAATGTTCTTAGGGAGCACTTTCGTTTCCTTTGTTAATTTTGTTTCAATTGATGTCCTTTTTCCTTGTCCTTTCCTAGCTTGCTAATTGTGGATACAAAGGCCAGCTAATTAAGGTCATCCGATCCTAGCTCCAACTCCGACATGCAATGCAAGGATGATGTTCCTGGAGCTCCAACTCCGACACTAATTAATATGTTGCATGGTGTCTGTAATCATTTTGGTTCGCCAACATTTATTTGCACATTGATTATGTAAATATTATTGCGTCTCCTTGCTAACGATTTGTCGGGTCCGATTGTAAAATTTAACAAGTCCAATTGTTGAGTGAAGGATACCTTGGTGCCTACTTCGTGGATTTGGTGTTCATTATATTCATGGTCAAACCAATTTTTGGGGAAATGGTTTTGATTTGTTTAAACCCCATCCTGCACGTCCTTGTTCAAATTTTCGTAATTGGAATTTTAACATAGTACATTGGTGTCTAATTATGATTTTGTGTTGTTTTCCGGACTTTTCAATTGGGGGATAGTTGCATCATGGCGGGTGAGCGTCATGCTCTGGCTAGTGGTTCGGGTTGATAGATCCGTGACAGGCGGTTATGAACGGTGCCAGATTTCATCTAATTTTGTGTCGCACTGCAGTGTAATTTTTTCTTTGCAGTTTCATATCTAATTTTGTGTCGTAGCCGTTGTCATTGTAACTTTTCCTTTACGGGTTTTACGAGCATATTGGCGAGCATTTTCTTTTTATTTAATATCACAAATTTTTTGTTTTAATTGTCCTACTCTATATGGCGACTCACAATTGGGATTCAACGAGTATTGGCAGCGTTGACTACTCATAATCTGGTGTGTCCCTTCAGGAAAACTTCCGGTGATTGTTTTTTTACTATACTTTCTTTACTTCTTGATGGAAAGGAGGTGGCTAATGACTCTGCCAAATTTGATTGCTTGTGCATGCTTTTTCTTGTACTTTTATTCAATATAGATACAATAGGACTGTCCATTTAATATCTAAAAAAAAATTCTCTTATTGACAATTCAACTATTTTACGGAACCGAATTTGGTTGTGTGATACTCTGTTACTATTCATATGAAAACTTCTATATGACTATATATGACTAAAAAAACATTGTTACCAAAAATAGGTCTAATTCGGTAATTCTCTTCCGGGGCATAAATCCTATCCCTTGCATTATGCAATCCCTCTATAATATATAGCAGTTCTTCAAGGAGATTTTGAGCATTTCAAATTCCTTGCATTCTCCTTAATTGTAGCTAGGGGTAAATTTGTAAGTTCAACTTAGAACATAAATATCTTCTTACGAGAAAAAAATGTCATTACAAAGACTTGAACTCGAGTCCTTCAGATTGATAGTCAATATACCTAACCAACTAGACTACAACAATGTATATATATTTTTTGAATTAAAGAGAGAAAATACTGAAATATCTCAAAATCATAGGACTATCCACCGCAACAATCAATCATCGAATTTATTAATAACTGTAATTATTTACAAAGTGAATCATCATGATATACCTAGCTTTATGAATCAACTAAGTGAGTTCCTCTATTCACACAATTCTTCACCAAGAATCAAATAGTACATTTTGAGTTTATGTATGTCTTACAATTTTTATATTTATTAGGTTACATGATTTTGTAGTTTGTAGGAATACAAGGATTGTTTACAAAAGTGCTATACAAAATTTTATTTCAAAACATAAAATTTGACATTTGTGATCTATGGTTTTGTAACGAGACATTTTCAATGCTATAAGTGAATGACCAAAAATCATTGGCTAACAATTTCCCTAATGGTTGACAATTATAAGCATAGAATTGAAAAACTAAATACCATTGACAAATGAGCCAATTATCATTGGCTAAATTTAACAAACAATGGAATGTTTATATACATTGGTTATTTTAGTTAGATGGATTGAGGGTTATTTTAGTTAGAAGTATAATATCATGGTTATGTGGGATCAAATGAACCAAAAATGAGCTTGGGGGATGAGAATTCCAACTTAGAAGGAGTGGATTAGATTTTGATAAACTCAAGTTCATGATTAACTGAAAGAATATTTAGATTTAGACTTTGTGGTATTGAGATGTTCACAGAGAGTTTAAAATTGATCCAAGGCATGGATTGATATTGGTTAGTTGATTGTGATTTTGAGAAAGGTGTATAAAAAGTCATGGAAGTAGTTTGCAGCAAGTGAAGGCAGTGAAGAGGCAGTTGGTCAGGGTAATGATTGAACCAAGAAGGGTATTGAAAGACATAGAAGAAAATTCGGAGCAGTTGAAGAGAGAGAAGTGGTAGATGATCAGGATATTAATGGAGAGAGTATTGAAGGGCATGGAAGTGAACTGGATCAGGTGAAGGCAGAGAAGGAGGAGAAGAGCATTAGTGTTGGTTTTATGAGCTTATTAAAACTGCCTCGAGGAAGGTGAGTTGGCCAAATACAAGAAAGAAGATTGAGGAGTTGGAGATCAGGCTGACAAGAAACTCAATTGATAGAGAAATTCAGGTTCATGGAGAGAAGATCCATCAAAGTAGCATAAATGGAGGTGCAGAAGGAGGATTAGAAATTGAATTTTGGTTTAAAACATATACGTCGAGAGATTGAAGATGGAGGGATAAAAAGTTGGTTGTACAACGGAGAGTGGAAACTATTGGATCTTTAAGTGTTATGGTTGTTGCAACTACCACAACCTATGTTTATGTTAAAACGAGGAATCATTGATTGATTTACGAAAGTTAAGATCGATTTACTATTCAAACTATTGGAACCTGTAGATAAGGAGTGTCTAATTTTGTGCCGCATTACTTTGATAGTGTCTATTAGTATATTGGATGTAACTCTAATTTTGTCATTTGCTCTCAAGTTTTGATGGTCAACCCCAAACCACACTGGACGCAACATAACTTTGACCAAGACCATGTCGAATTGAATCTAATATGTCTTGGACCGTCATCCTACCAATCATACAAGTTCAAAAGAAAATGTTCTGATGGAACATTTCGAATGAATTCATCGAATCCCAACATATCTAATGCACTTATGGTCCAGTTTTAGATTCTATGATTTGTTTCATTGATGGACCGTGTTTCTAATGAATATAAACAATCAAATATGAACATGCACAATGTTAATCGGCCAACGGGCCGAGTTATAAGCTAGTTATTTTATTGCGTTGTTTTGAGTTTTGACACACAACCCTACAGATGGAAATGTTACCACATCATCCAGCCATCAGAATGATCCAAGGCCTCAACTGGAGGCTGCCACGTTGTCAACAAGCATTGGGGCCCCTCGGCCCAATTGAAAATAAGTTAACGAATGGGATTAGGAGTTTGGACCTCGAACATCAACCTGCTTTCTTCGGTTTTATGCGGCCCATATATAAGCCAAAGCCCAAGTGGGAGCTTTCCCTCTATAAAATTTGCGAAGCTCGGCTGAAATCGTAAAACAGAGGTTTCCTCCCAAAGACAGCGAACGAAGAAAACTTTTTTTCCCACCAAAACATCCATGGCGGCGAGCGTAGTTCCACCGGGGCGGGGAGCCCGTAGGGCGACTACCGACGATGACAGGCTCGTCTTCGAGACGACGGAGGGGATCGAACCGGTTGCCAGCTTCGAAAACATGGGAATTAATGACAGCCTGCTCCGTGGAATCTACGAGTACGGGTTCGAGAAGCCCTCCGCCATTCAGCAGCGAGCCGTTATGCCGATAATTAAAGGCCGCGACGTCATTGCCCAGGCACAATCCGGTACCGGGAAAACCTCCATGATTGCCCTCACTGTTTGCCAGGTCGTTGATATCAACAGCAAAGAGTAAGCTCTTTCCCCTTGCAAACCCTAATTTCTATGTCTGCTTCCGTTTCTTGAAAGATTTGCTTTTCATGGACTGCCCTTGTTTTTTAAGAGAACTTGAATGCTTTGCTTGTTCTGTGTGTTGATTTTCTTGCGACTTGGAACTGACGCTTCAGAGACTTAAAGATTGACGAGCTAAATACTTTTAAGAAGAGATTCCTAATTAGCTTGTGCTGAGCTAATTGTAGGGTTAGGGGCGGTTTATGAATTGTATCTTAGGATTTCTGGTGAAGAAAAAGCATGCAGGAGAGAGTTCATTGATGCTGGGCGAGTCCAAATTTTGTTAAGGATAGGAGAGTCCATATTTGTTACCCTGAAGGCAGACACTTATTCTACTTTCCTTCATTAATAGCAAATTTCTGGGCGCTGGAGATACTGAGAGTCATTGTCTGAAACATTGTTTAGCATTTCTTTCCATTCCAAGCAACAGTGCCTGCTGCGAATTCCGTGTTTCTGGTTTGATGTGAATATCCCGGGTGCTTTGCGTAACTGACTTGGTTCGCTTGTATCTGGCAGGGTGCAGGCATTGGTATTGTCTCCTACAAGGGAGCTGGCTTCACAAACCGAGAAAGTTATCCTAGCAATCGGTCAATACTTGAACATTCAAGCACATGCATGCATTGGTGGCAAAAGTGTGGGTGAAGATATTAGAAAGCTAGAGCATGGAGTTCATGTTGTATCCGGAACACCAGGAAGAGTATGTGACATGATCAAGAGAAGGACTTTGCGTACAAGAGCCATTAAACTATTAGTCCTTGATGAATCAGATGAGATGTTGAGCAGAGGTTTCAAGGATCAAATATACGATGTTTACAGATATCTTCCACCAGAACTTCAGGTTCCTTCTCGATGCCATTTGCACAAATTTTCCTATTTATGTTTATGGATGTCAATTACTTTATTGAGATATTTCGATCTCTTTCATTCTGTATCGTTCCGGATAACCTGTTTGTGCTTCAATATGTTATTGTGGTATTCCGTTCTCTTTCTTCTTACTTTTCTGAGATACTTTATCCAATATTCTTAGGTTTGCCTGATCTCAGCCACACTGCCAAATGAAATTTTGGAGATGACTGGCAAATTCATGACTGATCCCGTGAAGATACTTGTAAAACGTGATGAATTGACTTTGGAGGTATGTAATGACATTTTAGAGTAGTGATAACTCAGAGATTGAATTGAGATCATGATTTATTTATTTTTTTCATTTTTACATTTCTGTTATGACAGGGTATCAAACAGTTCTTTGTTGCCGTGGAGAAGGAAGAGTGGAAATTTGATACTCTATGTGACCTTTATGATACACTTACCATCACTCAAGCTGTTATTTTCTGTAATACAAAGCGGAAGGTAAGTTGCTCATGAATCAAGTTATAAGGCTATTGGTTTGTGCTTGAGTTCGACATCCCAAATATGTTTCTTCAAGTGTTTTTGGACCTATCATTACTCTGGAGATTGGTTTTTTTCTATGTTTGCAATGAGTTTGGAGATGACTATGTACGGATGTTTCAGGTAGAGTTTCCCCCTGATATGTTTCTAATAATATATTATATTAATGGCCATAAAGTTACTGCTGAATAGATGTAAACTTGGAATTTAATGGTGGTATCGAAGTAGATTTGGGTTACAAAACTTCATTTACAAACTTGATTCTGTTGCATTTCCCTTCCCTCTGTAGTTTATAGATTAGGATGGCATTTATGGTGTAATTCATTGCTTAAATAGGTACGAATCTAGTTTGCTTTGTGCGTGTAAAAATGATTGAGGTATCTGTAACAGGTTGATTGGTTGACTGAAAAGATGCGCTCCAGCAACTTCACAGTTTCATCTATGCATGGTGACATGCCTCAGAAAGAGAGAGATGCAATTATGAAAGAGTTCAGGGATGGTACTACACGTGTTCTCATCACGACCGATGTTTGGGCCCGTGGATTAGATGTTCAGCAGGCAAGTTTCTTTCTTCATGTCTTTTTTTTTTTTTTTTTGTATCAATTTTATTTTCGTGACAAATTTCCTTTGTGCTTCTACTGTTTAGTATGTTGCCAATGTCTGTTAATAAACATCAGCGTTGGGACACTGATGTCCATTGTTATGAACTTATCTTTTTCATTCTCTCAGTGATGTTGTCTTGACCAACTCCACAGGTGTCTCTTGTGATTAATTATGACCTGCCAAACAACCGTGAGCTTTACATTCATCGAATTGGTCGGTCTGGACGTTTTGGACGCAAGGTATGTGGTTTGTTTCAACAAGAGTTTTTTTTTTTTTGTTCTCATTTTCAGCCCAAGTGGAAGGGCTTACATAGTCGATTGGGACTGACGCTATGGCATGGGGTTAATTGCGCAGGGTGTGGCCATCAATTTCGTGAAGTCGGATGATATCAGGATTTTAAGAGATATAGAGCAATACTACAGCACACAGATTGACGAAATGCCGATGAATGTTGCTGACCTGATATAAAGAAACCTGTTATGGTTTGTCAATGCGGGTGGTGAGAATGGATTGCTTCTCTTCCAAGCCAGCAGGATGAGGAAGTGTGTTGGTGTTTGTTATTAATGGTGCTGGAATGACTGTTTTTGTGAGGAAGAGATGAAGTGAGAAACGTGTACTATATCTGTGTGTTTTGGTGGGGCTGAACATTCATCTGTTTGCTGTTTGGGATTTAGGGCAATCTCTTGTTATAATACAGTATGGGAATCTGCAATTCGAGTATTTTCTTTTCTGCCTCCCTCTTGCAACCTTTGTTATGGTAATTTATGCTTGCTGGATTGTATGATGAACTATCATCAAATCAAGTTAAATGCCTGTAAAGCCCGTTAAGGAATCTATGGTCAACTTTCAACAATTCAGCTCCAAACTAAAAAAGACCAGGATTTAGCAAGTAGAGTGTCCTCCGGTTCCAACATCACTATGAGAAAGGCTTCTCTGTTGGCAATCTGGCTATCCGAGGGTTGTGTAATCTACAACATCTCATTCTGAGAACCAAATTGTTGCTGCATTTGACAATGCACAACTCACAACTTCATGTAAGCCTGAATGAGCTCTTGTAAATTGTAATCCCATTTTAACTATATTTTGGTCATGGCAGGCCGTATAAGAGCACAATATACTAACAAGGAATCTTGGTTGAATAACACAACAGTAAAAGTACAAGTGAATTGATTTGCGCCCAAAAGTAAAATGGAAGATGTGGGTTTGATGAACTAGATTAATGTAAAATCTTGTTTTCCAGGTTAGCAGAAAAGGTTGGGGTCTTGTCTACTTTGAATGAGAGGAACGCCATCTTCCCTCCACACAATCCTTTCCTCGCATAAGGCTGCTACCACTTCTTTGTATAGCTTATGCTCCTAAAACACCCACAAACACGAAGAATGTACGCAATTCGTGATGATCCCTCTTAGTTCCCAATAGAAACGATTGAAAAGGGCTGCTTTATAATCCATATCAAGAATCTAATGGAGTCAAGAGATATCGTATGTGTCATACCTCTTTCAGGACTCTGGCAGCAAGGTCTTCTGGACTATCAGTTGACAGAACTGGGACGACCCTCTGTGCGAGGATACGCCCAGTGTCATAGTGCTCATCGACAAAGTGAATTGTTGGCCCCGAGTACCTAATAGGCAAATGGAGATGGGGGAGAAAACTGAGGGATCAGGACATTGTTACTATCTATTGAATACGGACACTGGAATTTCAGAGACAGACCAGGAAATTCCGTGCAAGCATCTCATGAACATATGAACTGATTAAAGAATACCTCGCGCCAGAGCTTATGACCGCTTTATGCACCTTCATCCCATAATACCCTTTTCCTCCAAAAGCCGGAAGAAGAGATGGATGGATATTTAGCATGGCTCGAGGATAAGCCCTGATCAACTCAGCAGGTATAAGCTTTAGAAACCCAGCTAAGAGCACAAACTCAACTTCAGAATTCCTGATTGGGACAACAATATCAAGTGTGAATATCACAGTGCATTCCCCCATTGAAAAAAACCCCCAAAATACCAAGTTCTTTCAGCCAAGTAGGGAACCTGAGAGCAGCCACGAGGTCAGTTGGGGATAGTCCATCAGCACCATCTTTTGTTTTAGGGAACTGAAGAACTGGGATGCCTTTATTTCTTGCATACTCGGCGCCTCCACAGTCTAACAAAGTTGGCAGACAAATTCAAGCATGTCAATGATTTCAGCCTTTCAGGTGGCGAAGGGTTTTTTTTTTTTTGGTTGAGATGAATGGCAAGCATGGAACTTTAGTAACTGACATTCTGTAGTAGATTGCTAATCAACCCCAAAAACAAGCTAAGAAGCCTAAGAACGCTTTGCATATTGAGTCAAGAGCAAACGGAGTAGCATTCATCAAGAGCAGAAGAGGGAGAGAGACTGTGTACCAGTTTTGTTGGTGACCAAAGCAACAACGTCGCCATGAACGGATCTCTCATGACAAGCTTCATGAATCAATTTGAAGTTGGACCCTCCACCAGAGACAAAAACAGCTAGCTTTTTCTTAGCAACCCCAGGTTTCTTCTTCATCTTTTCCTCGCCAGCATCCTTGATTATTTCCTGACTCGCCCTAGTGTTTACGCATTCCAACTTTGGGAACCGCCTATTCTTCGCAGTCTCCGGTGAAGCTGAAAATCGGGTGCAATCGAAGGAGAGGCAGCGGTGGGCTCGATCAGACCAACGACAAGGTAGAGCGAGGAAGGGTTTATTGAGGGTTTTTGGAACTGGTGGTGGGAAAACGGGATTCGAGCAGAATTCGGTGATGAAACAGCGGGAATCCATGTTGTGACGAACCAGAGATCGAATCGAGGAAACCTAATTTTACCGTGTTCTTCTTCTTCTCATTCCATTGCCGGAGGTAAGCAAAACGGAACCTTGTTACGGCTCGATAGATGAATGAAACTCAAAACGGCGGAAACTAGCAGAAACTCTGTACTGTACTGTACTGTAATTCTCCTGGGAAAGTTTCCCAGCCGCGGCGAGATTGGAGCTCCGGCTGAAGCTAGGCTAGAGCTGTGCAACGAACGGTCTGTGATTGAGCTGCAGCTCGAACAATGACGGCGGCGGAGAGGCCCCGGAGGTTCAGGGGTCAGGTGGTGATTCCGGGGAGTATTATGGGCTTATGGGCTTAAGCCGTGACTTCTAGGTGGGCCATGGTAGCCCACAACTGCATGAATTTTCATCAATCAGGACCCAACTATGTTTATGAGTTCTTAATGATACTCACAAATTACTGGTTGGGATTTGGGAGTAATGAAACTCACAAATTTTCATCAATCAGGACCCAACTATGTTTATTCTAAAAAATTATGTTAAGTTATGTTCATTTTTTTTTAAAAAAAAATCCCTTCTTTTATTACTGAAAGAATATTATCTATCAAATAGTTACCTATTCATATCTATGAATTCTGAAAGAAATGCATTTTTAGTAATCACAATTTCCAAACTAACCCCTCAATCATAAAATTTTGAACCAAACACCCAAATTTAACCTTTTTATCTCGTAGAATGATTTTGGTTGCATAATCGAGCTAAAAAGTTAGTTGTTTATGATTCGGTGATTAACAATTGATAGTATCGTTTATGTTCTATAATATAAAAGACATACAATACACATTTTTAGGATTGAATTTATCACTATCCATAAATAATTTCAAATCATGTGTACTAAATTCAAGTTAATAATCAAAGTGACAAAGAAGTAGAAAAATTAGTAATTCAATTCAAATGATCTTACTCCAACTATTAAAAATTGTTCGTTCCATTTCCCTTGCAAATAAATAAGCCGATCACTATTGTAATTAATTTGACCGTTCTACTTATTTGCTCCAATTCCGTTCTTAAAAACAAATGATGGTAAACCATCATAAAAAGACAGGAGTATTACTAAACGATCGCCTTTCTCCTAAAACTGAATTTTCACCTCACCATTATGCGCAAGATGAAATACAAGTTAAGAAAAGAATGAGTCACTTAATCTTACTTCATTCTCATAAGCTCACGTATGAATTCATACTAACTTGAGAGAACATTATTTTTCCTTTTTAGTGATGGGATACACTTGTGCAAACTGAGAGAGCAGTATTTGAAGACACAAAATTATCATTTCACAACACTCAGTTTGAGACAAGGGCAACATGCTAGCAATGGGAGCTTAAGGCAACTAACATGATGATAGTGAAGTAGTTGAACCTGCTGCACCTTCAATCCATGCTCTCTGTATTATAAGTTATAACTCTTGCCTTGCCATCAAAAATTGATTTGGCAGTTTTACTACTACAATTATAAGCCCCCCAAAATTCTGCTGAGTAGAAGCAGGCATTACTTAAATCATGGGTTTTATCACTAAGAACCCCTCTCCTGGCTATCTGTACAATGAAAATCATCCCATCCTCAGAACTAATGACTGTCATCCCACTGCATGCCACTGTCAGTAAAACAATAATCTAAAAGAGAAACTCTTTCAGAACTCCATTACCCTGGAAGTGAGGTTAAGCAAAGGCTCCAATGCACTTGCATCAAACTTCCTAGCAAATAGATGACAGATAGGGGTCACTCCCGAATTGTAAGAACACAGGGTTTGATTCATCCGAATCGATTGTATCAACCCTTCGGTGATATTAACTGCACTGTAAGTTGCTGGATGCGGCCCACCCAACGACCAATCGACCCAAGTCACGGTTCGATTCGAGTTCATTGATCCATGGAACATGTTGATGAATGTTGGGAGGAAATGCTCATCAGGGTAGCAAGCTGGGGTGCAGTACTTCTTGAACAACTTGTGGTACTTTGTGTCTGATACAACATAGGCGGCTAAGGCTCGCTGCATCTCGAACCACTGAGAACCTTTCCTCCATTGTCTGACCCAAATGTACGGAAGCATTCTCCTGTTGTATCGGCCACGCCCGTACCGGGATGGATCGTCATAGGCCTCCACAAACCCGTGTCCCGAATGGACGAGGTAGTTGTAGACTGTTTTGAAATTGTAGACAGGGATGCAGCTCTCCGAGAGAAGAATGAACCGCTCGTTTGAGAATTCCAGGAGAGCGTTTGCAAGGAGGCGCCTCTCGGCATCGAGCAGTAATACTGATCCCCATTCAACATGCTGCAAAGGGAAGAAAAAGAAGCACTTTTGAGATTTAAGAAGACATCCCAAGGAAAAACCGGTTTAACTATCCCGCTTCATATCAACTGCCCAACAGTTACTGCACTAGATTCTACTGTTTTGTGTTTTACTAACCAATCAATGCAGGATGGTATATTGGTATTTCACTAGCTTAGATCTAAACTAGCAGTGTATAAGTTCTTCAAAGACAGGACCATAACAACTTCTGTAGTTTATTATCATCAGTTACATAAAGAGATTCAGTTTCAGCTTGGCTCCAAATTTAATGTGGTTATACGGAGAAGAAGAAACATGAGATTATATGAAATCAAACAAGATCCAAACGATCCCTTTCTAATCACTACATATCAACTATATGTAACTGCAAGTTTTGCTTCGTTCTGTTAGTACCATGGAGAGTAATCATTTCTCTCTGTAGTTCGCATCCATATACCGCCGATAAACCTAAACCAGAGCAAGATGCACTTACATATCATCCATGCCCAAGCACAATTTGACCCACAAAGTTCATTAAGACTAACATCAATTCTCACAAGATTCACCCACTTCCCTACTGAACTTCAATGCATGCAAGCTATTGACAAAGTTTATAGTTCTTAACTCCCTCACCTTATTCCACTATTGTGATGTGGATTGGCAGTTGGAAAATGATTCTCCTAAAAATGTTTCAGTGCTAGCTAAGCTAAAAGGACATAACCAGCACCGTCGCATGCAAAAAAGAAAACTAATGCAGAATCCAAACAAACTTCCCATACAAGGTAGAAACAATCCATACCTTACTCGGAATCTGCCTTCCATAGAACGGAGAACCACTGGAAACATTGAGCACATAACCAGGATCGGTATGAACATAAATAGAGAAGTACTTGCCATGACCCTTAAAGAACCTCTCCCATAGAGGCAACAAGGGCAAAGGCCCTCTAGTCAAGAACATGAAAGCCACTTTAGGGACTCTAACAAAAGGGTACTCTTCCTTCTTAGGAACCAAAGAAGCCCTCCAGAAAAGCTCTCGATCACTCATTCCATGCGTCAAGTTATGCGGATGGAGAAACGTCTTCATGCTCAAACAATCAACCTTGCTCTCATCGTCGCAAGACTTGCAATTGCAAGGCTCCGAATTTGTTGTGCTGCAGTTGCTGCCGCTGCTTCTACCATCGGATAATACGCTTGTGGTAGTAACAGCAATGTTGGAAGTGAAAAACAAATCCCTCTGGGAATTGAAGAGGCTGTTGATGTGAGTACTAGCTAGCAACCCAAGAATGATCCCAGCAACGAATACCAATAAGAACGATAGAACTTGCAGCATTTTGAGCAGACCCAGGTGGGGAATCTCTGGGCCATCTTCTCCTCTGTTGTGCCTCGCCATTCCTTTCTTGATCATTTAGTCAGTTCATTAAAACCCGGCGCGTCCTTCTCAAAAAAACCCCACTAAAGTTCACAGCTTTCCTGTGAATTCGAACTGAATACAGCCGATTATCTCTATAAATCCAACATAATAAACAAAACCGAGCCGAACCCAAGATTTAGAATCACAAAATGAACAAAACTCAGAGTCTCAAAATCCCGGGTGAAGAAGGGAAGACTTGAAGAAGGACCCAAAACCAGAAAAACCTTGAAACGAAAAATCAGAGAGCGACGGGGCTTATTGGGATCATCTTCTTCTGATTATCGAGTCAAACAGTAGACGCCTGAATCCCAATTTGATATGATTGAGGTGAAGGGGAGTAAAATAGAGGAGGGAGATTAGGTGGGGGCTTTGGGATACCGGGAATGGAAAGATGAATCAGACGTCATTAATGTGCGGAACAGACAATGTGGAAACAAATATGTAGAGTGGGGAAAGAGGGAAAGAGAAATTTCGTTGGTTTCGGAGCAATGGAAGAAGAAAACGACGGGAGGCGGTGTGTGGGAGTCTCCGATACAAGACGGAGAAAGAGAGAGAGAGAGAGAGTGGAGTTCTTGGATTGGAGCAAAGCAGCAGCGCACGTCTGGAGATTGATTCACATAAAATAAAGGCACCTGCACTGTCTTTCTCGTTCCCTCCTTGTTCGTCTCTCTTGGATTTTGGTTTTGTTTTTTGATTTTATCTTTTGCGTGTCTAATCATTTAAGGTAGGAATCTTCTTCCTGTGTGTGACTGTCTTATTTCTTATCTCTCTTTCTTCAGGTTAATTTCACCCAAAAAAAATGGCGGTTTGACCTACTTGTTTGGGCTGGGCTTGCTACTAGTCTTTGACCTGGTCCATGTAAATGAAAGAATTAGATTCATTGAATATGGGCTGCGATCCTTCAAGATGGTTGCTTTTTCAAGTCTAATAATTGTCAAAAAATTTAAATTTCAAACACCAACATGCATGATGTGGGCTAAAATTACAACTAGCCACCTTAAGTATGAACATATAATTTTCATTTTCATGAATTATCACATGCATGAACAACTAGCCACCTTAAGTAGTTGGTCCATGTGTATATGAATGGCCTCGTTTATTAAGTCGGATCGTAGGTTTTATTGATGGTAGTGTCCAACATTATGGATATCATCTAAATCCCATTATGGATGGTAGGGTCAAACATCATGGATACCATCAAAAACCCATTATGGAGGGTAATGTCCAACATCACTGATATCATCCAAAACCTATTATGAATGGTAGTGTCCAACATCATGGATACCATCCAAACCCTATTATGGATGGTACTATCCAAGATAATGAATACCATCCAAGTTATTTGGTGTATGGTGACCATCTAATTGTTCATCCATGGTAAGTAAGGTTGATTGCCCAGTGACATGATGACGTGTCGAAGGTGTTTACCAGAAGCAACAACTGACTTGCAAAGGACGCTTGGAGAGAAGTTATTGAATGATACATGGAGCTGATTTTCGGGATGAGAGAGAAGAAGGTTAGAGGGCGAGGCAACAAAACTAGCAACAAGCTTCTGATGAAGGGACAGACAAATCAAATCACAACAAGTCTCGTCAAAATTTATATTTCTCTCTAGAATCGTAGTCATAGCAGTAGCACCAGGGACCCTCCAACGAGGCTTCTCTGTAGTCATAGTCAGTAGTTGCGGGGCTTTCAAGAAATCTTCATAGGAGTAGAGGTAACAGTAAGTAGATCGTTGGATATATGCATCGAACACCCTCGTTCGAACAGTGTTTGAAGAGGTATGAACCGAGTAACATCGTTTTCTGTTTTCTTAAAGTCAGGGTGCATTGATCAAGTGAAATTCCACCTAAAACAGACCATTAGAAGCAACTTTCAAAAACACTTACAAGCAAATGCAAATAATTTTCGTATAAATTCACACATTTTCTTATTCATTGTTGTTGTTGATGGACCCCAAATTAAAAAATTTAATTTGACAAAAGTGTTCCCAAATAGTCCCTAATTAGCAATGCTCACCGATCTCTGCGGTTACCTGAGGTCAACCCCGTCACACTGAGGTCAATTACCTCGAGTCACCTAGTCCACCCTGGGGTCAATTACCTAGGGTCACCTAGCCCACCTTGGGGTCACTCCGACCACCCAGGGTCAATCACTTTGGGGTCAATTTGGGGTCACTCCGGCTACCCGGGGGCCAATTGCCTTGGGTCACCCAGCCCACCTAGGGGTCACTCCGGCCACCTGGGGTCAATCACCTTGGGGTCACTCCGGCTACCCCATTGTCAATTACCTTAGGTCACCTAGCCCATGCCGGGGTCACTCCGGCCACCTCGGGTCACCTAGCCCACCTCGGGGTCACTCCGGCTACCCCGGGGTCAATAACCTTGGGTCACCTCGGCCCCACGGGTCACTCCGGTCACCCTCGTGGTCAACCACCTTGGGTCACCTCGACCACCTTGGGCTCTCCGCCCGCCCCAGGTCACCTAGAACCTTAAGCCACGTACCCCCCGCGACGTGTCCTCTCTCCATACCATCAAGCTCCTAAGGGAGACACATACTCCATTCATCTCCTCCTGGAGGCTTCCATAAAATGCCACTTCGTCTCCATATTGAGGTAAGAAGAAATCTCCATGCCTAGACTCGTGAACTCTCGCTATGATTAGCGCAGATATTTATTCTCAACTCCATTCCCTCATCTTTCATTTCGAGGTCATATTCCTTTCCACTCAACCCCCTCACTAACTTGAGCGTCGGAGAGTGTCCCTGCTGAGATCGATCGGCGGACCCTTTTTGCAGGAGACGACCAAAGCTAGCATTCCAAGATAAGTTCGAGGTGAAAGGTGGTCGTCGACCAACTCCGGTGCCCAACATAAAAGAAACTCAACGTCGGCTACAACCTCGACATCAACAATTAGCGTCCACTGTGAGGCCCGGAGCTTGAGGTTGTAGAAAGTCTAATGGCACCACTTCACTCGAGATGGAGTCTCAAAGCTCGCTACACCCTCCCAACCGGCGGTGGAGTTCAAGACAAAGAACCAGCCCCTCCAACGTTCGTCGAAAATCGAGCAGTTGAAAGCTCAAATCCAAACATTGACGTCAACACCTCCTCCACCCTATATGTTGCAAGCCAGTTCTAGTCACCAACCGGAGACCCCTGGAGGATTAGCTTAACCGAATGGGACGCCAACCACCCATTCACCTCCACGGCTAGAAGACCTCTCATACCTTGAGCATCACCTTATGCCCACTTTTCTCACTAACCCTGGGCATGATAAGCCCACTTTTCTCACTAACCCTTGATACAGCCTGAGACTTCCAAATACCTCATCATTTGTGTATTCTAGATTGTGATGCCCTTTGTGAGAGCATCCAACTCCACCATGTGCAAGTTTTTTCCCCACCATCCTTTGGGGATGGCATCCTTGGAATGACATGTCCTAGACTTCATCGGGGGGCATGAGGAGAATCTCATCAAATTCTCCTCCTAGTACTGTCACTTATCACCATGAGTACAACCCATAGACAACCCACAAGAATTCTACAAAGCCAAGCCTTTGAGAAAAAATATCATCGAAGCAATATTGCCACCAATACTTGCCAGGAAAATAAGTGCAAAATGGGATGAAAGCTATAAGAGTATTCGCAAAGATTCATATGAATAGGCACTTGAAACACCATTAGGCATAGGAACCTCAAATACGATGAGGAATTAGCTCCTTCAATGGTTGAGACAACCATCCTCACCTCACCACTCCTCGAGATGAGATAGTTGTGGCTTGCTACACAACCAAGTATGCTTCAATAAGTTCAGAGGGTTTTGATGATTAAAATTACTGCTGCCCCTACCACATGCTCAATCTCCAATTATCTTTTTTTCTCCCACCAAAGTGAGATTGCCATAATTCTCAAGAACCAGAGTGCTACCATTAGTATCCTGCCTCTCCATAGCAACATGGAGGAAAAGTGTTCATTTATAAAAAAATATTTTTTCACTTACAAGTTGCAAACCACCCTCCATGACCAAATGCTCTCTACTGCCACCAATTATGTTGATCATCAGCGTGGCAAGTCCTATCATCTAATTTTTTATGCTTTTGCCAGTCCTCACCTTGTTTCCATGGTTGTCACCTCTCTACTTAGCTACATACATTTATTGGCAATCACCTCAAATACAGTGCCCAACACCCAACCATCTTGGCCTCCCACCACCAAAATAAAATTTTCTCAATAAGTCATGTCAAAAGTGGTCTCCTTCATTAGTTGTCCCAGCCATTCTTGACTAGCCTACCAACAAATTGTTGGTCACTTTTCACGTTGAGAAATGCCTAGAGTATCACAAAGTCAAGTTCAAGCCATTTAATCCATCTTTCATCTCCAACCAAATTCTTACTCGAGCCGGGATCGTGACTCATCATGTTCTCACCTCCCATATGAAGCCGTCCCATCTAGGGAGACAACATTGTCCTCCCATAATACCGAATCATTTGGCAAAGCTCCCAAGTTCTCAAAAACATCCTCCAATAACTTGAATCTTTCCAATGAATGTAATATACACATTCAAGAAGTAACTCATCGCCTCCTAGTCACCACTCCCCCTAATATTCACACCTAAAGGTGAAGAAATATCATGAATTGATTTATTTTGATTGTTATTTGCTAGTGTCTATTTCATTGAGTGAGTCTGCTATTATTTTCTTGCATCTAATAACATGCATGTGCTCTTAACCAAATAATTGCACATAAATGTTGGTGAGAGGTTCATTTGCATGCATGTATTTGTTTTTTACTCAACCATTGCACTAAGGTTGATCAATTCTCTAATCATTGCACGTAACGATTAGGGGAGAGTCGTCACTCAACCATTGCACATAATAGTTGAGTGAAGTGTAATTACCCAACTATTGCATTGGAGATGGATAAAGAGTCATCTCTCAACCATTGCACTAGGTTTGGGAGAATAAGTTTCAATACCTTGCAATAGCTACCACATGAAAGCACAAAATTGTGCGACTAGAAATATACTATCCAAACACTTGAATCAATCTCTCCTTAGGACACTATGATGTGTCGATCTCCTGTAAATTGCAGCATTGATAGATGAGATGCCTCAACCATTATCAATGTACCCATTTTGTTATCACTAGAGTGACAATACCCAATGAGGTTATTCCGCCATCATCATCTCACCTATCGACACTATATTGCCGTGGTTAGTATGGCTATTGTGGCTCTATCCCCACTTAGTGTGATGCCCCCTCCAATTTTTTTCTTATATAATCATCATCATGATAAATAGTATGTATCACCCACATTAAAGTGTTGCATTTTTTGTGTTATCATCATGATTGATTCCACCCAGACTGTCATAAATGCCATTATCAGTGGCAGCATAAATCCAAGTGGGGAGCAAAAGTAAACTTAGTAGAATTATTAGACAACGGGAATTCTAGAAAAAATGATAATGAGAATGATGGAAAGCCAAATGAAATATGGAGTATAATGTCAGAGATCTAACGAGAATCGTAGTTGGCTAGAACCCATATCAAGGTTTATTTGATGCCAATATTGGTACATGCGCTCATGGCATGAACAAAATTTGTTCATTCTCTCCATTCCTGAACAACATTGTTTCATTATCTCCATTCAAATCGACCACATCTGATCTAATATTAGTTCATATCCCCTCTACTTAACGAGCTACGATTGATTCGTTCCTTACATACGTGACTCACAATTGTATAATGAACCAACATTGGTTTGATCTTTTATATATATATATACACATGGTGCCTTCTACGGTACCTCGGGTGAAATCCGGGGTACCGCATACCTTGAGTATGAAAACGCTATCAAGACATCAAATTAGCATGATTTTTTGGCATGATACTATACCCTAATCCTTAATGAGTGAACCCTAGGTCATAATTATCTAAATCACAAACTATAAACCCTAAGATGTGCATTTATTTTTCCCCCTATATTTGGATGAATCATAACCGTCGATTATTGTTTCTAATTAAATTGATCTTGGGGTATAAGATTTAGAAAATTAAGACCTAGATTTTGATCTTTAAGGGTTAGAGTATAGTATCATGTCCGAAAGATCAGTCAATTCAAAGTTCTGGATAGCGTTTTATTACTCAAGGTATGCGGTACCCCGGATTTCACCCTGGGTACCGTAGAACTCCCCACATATATATATATATCAAATCCAAGATTGGTTTAGTCTATAATAGCTCCAAACTCATGAACCATGATGGGTACATGATATTTTATATTTTGAAATACACGAATCCCAATTGGTTCGTTCTCTTGCTAAGGGTTCTTGAGAGCCCAATAAAAAATGTGACTGTCACCGCAAAATCTTCTTTTTTCAATGTTTACGACGAGAAGGTGGGCAACAAGTGGACCCCAAATTAAAATTTTTAATTTGACAAAAGTGTTCCTAAATAGTCCCAAATCAACAACCCTCACCGATCTCTGCAGTCTCTTGAGGTCAACCCCGCCACTCTAGGGTCAATTACCTCAGGTCACCTAGCTCATCCCTGAGTCAATTACCTGGGGTCACTCCGACCACCCGGGGTAAATCACCTTGGGGTCCCTTAGGGTCACTCCGGCTACCCCGGATTCAATTACCTTGGGTCACCTAGCCCACCCCGATGTCACTCCGGCTACCCGAGGTCAATTACCTCAGGTCACCTAGTCCACTCCAGGGTCACTTCGGCCACCCCGGGGTCAATTACCTGGGGTCACTCCGACCACCCGGAGTCAATTACCTTGGTGTCACTTCGGCTACCCTGGGGCCAATTACCTTGGGTCACCTAGCCCACCTTGGGGTCACTCCGACCACCCTGGGTCAATCACCTTGGGGTCACTCCAGCTATTCTGGGGTCAATTACCTCGGGTCACCTAGTCCATCCCGAGGTCAATCACCTCGGGTCACCTAGCCCACCTCGGGGTCACTCCGGCTACCCCGGGGTCAATAACCTCGGGTCACCTCGGCCACCTCGGGTCACTCTGGTCACCCCCGTGGTCAACACCCCGAGTCACCTCGACCACCTTGAGCTCTTCGCCCACCCCAGGTCACCTAGAACCTTTAGCCACATACCCCGCGACGTGTCCTCTCTCCACACCACCAAGCTCCTGAGTCCTGAGGGAGACACGTACTCCCTTCATGTCCGCCTGGAGGGCTCTATAAAAGGCCACTTCGTCTCAAGATTGAGGTAATCAAAAGGATGCCTAAACTCTTGAACTCTCGCTATGATTAGCGCATATATTCATTATCAACTTCATTCCCTCATCTTTCATTTCGAGGTCATATTCCTCTCGACTCAACCCCCTCACTAACTTGAGCGTCGGAGAGTGTCCCTGCCGAGATCGGCTGGCAGACCCCTTTTGCAAGAGACGACCAAAGCTAGCATTCTGAGAGAAGTTCGAGGTGAAAGGTGGTCGTCGACCGACTCCGGTGCCCAACATAAAAAAAAACTCGACGTCGGCTACAACCCCGACATCAATAGTTGTACAATTGAAGATTAATATTGTTTTGAGATGCATCAAACAATAAAAACAATGATTATAACACCAGATTACTAGAATGCATTCAAAGTTAGGGATAACAACCAAACACGTGACCGCGGGTACTGTCACGAACAACTCTTGGCCGTGCGGCACTTAGCACTCAAGTCTCGTTAGAGCGCTAAGTCAGCCTTGCTCGTATTCACTCAAACTCACGAGTTGGGAGAAAAGCTCTAGAGATGGAAAGCTCTCTTATTTCTGGATCAATGAAAAATTAGGGAGAGGGATGCTTATATAGGCATCCTCTCCACTTAGTACAATGTATGTAGGCCATCATTAATGAATGAACCTAGATAGTCTCTCCATACATGAACTAGCCCCATACATGAACAATAATTAATAAGGTGAATGTATGTTCACCTATACATGAATCATAATAAATAGGGAGGATGCATGTGCATGAGTGCATGAATCTAGAGATACATGCATGTGCATACATCTTTCTAGGGCATTCTAGAACTTTCCGGTGACAGTACCCGACCACTCCTAATCAAGTCAATGCAAAAAATTCATGAATTGATTGGGTATGCTAGAGAAGGAAAGAGAGGCGGAGTGAATAAAATATATTAATTACACTAGTTTTCATACTTGGAGGATTGCATTGGCTTTAGTTTTCTTTGGAGTGTGTGCCATGTACCCAGTTTTATATTGTTCATTTTGATCTGATTTGTCTTACAACGATCTCAATATTCAATTCTATAACCTTAAAAATAAAAAAGTGAAAACTATATTTTGCTTGTATTTATGAGTAAAAAATGCATAGATAGCTACGTTAAGCTCACATTCAAAAAATTCCTATTCCAAGACAACCAATCAAGGATAGGAGGATCTGGGGCAAAGAAAAAACGGGGGAGTATAATGTGAAGTCTGCTTACAGACTATGGGAGGATAGGAACATTGCCGAAGAGGGTGAGTTTTATTCGCCAGTTAACTGGAAGAAGGTCTGGAACCTTTAGATTCCTCCAGAGGTGAAGGTGTTTGCTTGGAGATGGCTGAGAAACATTATACCTACAAGGGCTCGAATCCTAAAACGCACTCAACAAGGTAGCGAAGATTACCCTTTCTGTGGCCTAATGGAAACTCAACAACACATTTTCGAGAATGTGCTTGGGCTCGCAGGGTCTGGCAATACAGCACGTTGGGTTCATACATAGATAGAGGTGAGAATCTTACCTTGGAGGAGTGGTTCTGTGATCTGCAGGAGACTGAATCCGACGAACAGCTCGGGCCGTTCTTGGTGGGTCTCTGGTACATTTGGGATAAGCGGAACTGTCATATGTGGAACAAGATGAAATTAGAGGAATGAGAGATTCTTCCTAGAGCTAGTGAGTGGTTGAAGGATTACCTGACAAAGCAGATGAAGTTCCAACCAGCGGAGCGAATGGAGGAGCAGCGGTGGCAACCTCCTCCGACGGGGTCAGTGAAGCTCAATGTCGATGCTGCATGCTTCGAGGGTCAAGGAACGGGATGGGGAGTGGTTGCTAGGGATGCAACTGGACAATTCCTCTTTGCTATTGTAAGGATATCACAGATTCAATGGAACTCAGAAGAAGCAGAAGCGCTGGCGGTGGATTTTGGTGCGGAAATGGCGAGAAGAAGGGGAATTGGGGAAATGGAAATCGAATCAGACAGCCAGGGAATCATCCAGCAGCTGCGACGAACGGAAGTTGAGCTGGTTTGTGCGGAAATACTGGCCAAAGCCCAGACATTGGGTGGCGTCAGGTGGGGTTTTGTGGGCCGAGACAGGAATAAACCAGCCCATTTGATGGCTCATTTTGATTGTAATTGGGATAGTGAAGAGGTGTGGGTTGGGGGTGGATAGAATAACAATAATCCTTTTGTTGTTATAGTAACAACAGGATTCATTAAGGGTAAAAGAGTAAATGAACACATTAAAAATATAGAAATTAAATTAAAACTCAAATACGATAGAAGATAAAAGCTCCCTGCTCTCTCACACTCTGCCTCATTCGACCTAGAACACCTTCGCCTCCGTCGATCCACCGGCTACCGGCAGAGCTCTATCCTTCACAACAATCGCGTCGGCGACGCAAAATCAATTTCCTCGCCGTCAACCAGCCTCCAACCTCACCGATGTTGAGACGCTCTTCCATGCTAGATCTCGTCTCTCCTCCCTTTTGTTTTCGATTCTTCTTCATCGATGCAAATCGAGGCGGATGGAGTCCTGGTTTTATCTGCTCAACTCTGATCGTCGAGGTTTGTCTCTGCTCCCTGCTCTTTCTCTCTTCCTGTTCGTTCTTCGAATTCTCATTCTTCTATTCCTGGAAGTTTCTCTGGTTTTTCTAGAAGTCAACGCTTGATTGTTAATTGTACCGATCTGGGCGGTTTAGGGTTTCTCTATTGAACTTGATTAGGGAATTGAATTAACTCAGGGGGTGTTCGATTGGTGGTATTTATAGATGGATCATGCCAAACAAACTGCTCGTAAGTCCACTGATGGAAAGGCTCTGACGAAGCAACTTGCTACCAAGGTATGGAGAGTTCTGGTTCTTTAGTGTTGTGGGGTTCCATTTCAGGGGCATGTTTTTTAATATTGATGAGGATTTTAAGGTGTTTGGTGCAGAGCACATGGATTTCTCTTAGCTGCATGTGACGATTAGTTCAACTAGAGCAAAACCCAGAAGCTGATCCTCCATCAAGTTCCTAGCTCTGCTCAGCATCCAGATCTCGCATTTCAATACGGCGTCGGATTGAGCCACCTTCATCGCGAGCCTCTGGTTGAACTCCAGTTCTTCCCGCCGCCGTTGACGATACGGGTTGAAACGGTATCGTCCGGGTTGTAAGTGAGGGAGAATTTGGCGTACACGTCTTGGTTGTCGTAGATGCAGGTGTTGTGGATGTTCCTCGCGTGGTGGACGTATATTTGCAGAACTCCGTCGCCATCCATCCGGCCGTAGCGGTACCGGGGACCGCTAGATCGGTTGAAAGAGTCCATCTTTTGGGGAGAAATCGAAGCCACGCAACGAAATTTGCAGAAGGTGGGAACCAGCAAAGAAGGGAGAAGAAGAAAAGGCAGAGCAAAAGATTAGTGGTTGCAGGGGAAAGGGGAGACTTTGGTGATTTGCGATTCCAAATGCGGTTGTAGCCTTGTAACAATTTTGTATTTATCTGTTAGTTATCAGCATCAGAAATTTTCTAATACAAATCACAAACCACAAAAAGCTAACTAGAAACATCATAATGCAGAACACAGATAACCTAAAACATACCAGAAACCTCACAAAACAAACCATAAATATTTCTAATGCACACCAGAAACCTTCTAACGCAGACAATAAATACGATAAAACAAACCAGAAACCTCCCAATGCATGACACAAATTCCCTAAAACAAACCAGAAATCTAACAAAGCAAACCATAAATATTTTGAAAAGCACACCAGAAACCCCCTAATGCAAACCACAAACACGGTAAAGCAAACCAAAAACGTCCTAATGCAGACCATAAATATATTAAAACAAACCAGAAACCTCGCAAAGCAAACCACAAATATATTAAAACAAACCAAAAACCTCGCAAAGCAAACCACAAAAGTTTCGAAAGCACAACAGAAACTTCCTAATACAAACCACAAACACATTAAATCAAACCACAAAAAAACAAACTATAAACGTCCTAACGCAGACCACAAATATATTAAAACAAACCAGAAACCCCTCAATGCAAACCACAAAAATTTTGAAAACAAACCAGAAGCTTCTCAATGCAAACCACAAACACGATAAAGCAAACCACAAAAAACATACAAAAATATGAGAAACCAAACCATAAATCTTACAATGCAGACCATAACATCCAGTGTTCGTTGACCGTTGACCAAACTCCGATGACCGTCAATGACCGGATTCCGGCGCCGATAGGCATATTCCGATCCCGATGAGTAGATTCCGACGCCGGTAAGCATATTCCGACCACGGTGACAATATTCCGGCGACGGTGGCATATTTCGATGACAAAATAGCATATTCCGACAACAAAAAAACATATTCCGGTGACCGGCGACCAGATTCCAGCGACCGGTGGCCGAATTCCGGCGACCAAAATTTTGGGCCAAAAATAAAATAAAAAAATTATTTTTATTTTGTATTATTATTTAAACATATTTTTCATAATGACAATTATACTCTTGCTTTGATTTTACACTAGGTCAGCTCATCTAATAAAAAGTCATCACAACCCTAGCTTCTTATTGGTTGGAGACTAGTGTTGTTACAATAACAACACAAGGATGGTAGTCATAGTATCTAGTCCCTGTGAGTTGATAGCCCACCTTAATTCCTTGTACCACATTTAAGAGAGCTCTGAAAACTGTGTCTCGTGGTTAAATAAATTAATACAATTTTCCCTAAAAAAAACTATGTGAGAACCTGACGCATTCAATAGACCAATACCAGCTAATGCCAACAATGGCGATGCAGCCATATCCAGTAGCCACATCAAATTGAATTCGCCAATGACAAAAAAAGGGGGGCTGGAAAAAAGAGAGATCCCTTAAGCCAAGCCATC
This sequence comes from Linum tenue, assembly GCA_946122785.1. Lineage (NCBI taxonomy): Eukaryota > Viridiplantae > Streptophyta > Magnoliopsida > Malpighiales > Linaceae > Linum > Linum tenue. The sequence continues at coordinate 12,390,605 of CAMGYJ010000007.1, read as the reverse complement.
AATTCGGGCAAAGGAAGAACGACGAAAACGTTTCGTTTCAACAAAGCTTGCAGCAGTATCGCGTCAAGTTTAGTTTAGTACTCAACAACAAACATATACCTTCAATAGCTGAAACAAATAAATTCTGCACAAGTAACTTCCTAAGACAAGGCCTACCTCTTGGAGAGGGAAAGCAAACAAGAAACCAAATCACAAAGGCGTAGGTAGCTCGTACAAACAAATATATGTCGAGCTACCTGCATCGCAGTTGGGATAGGAAACCTAACTCAATTGAAATCACACAACCTAAATCCCACGCGACAAAGAGTAAGAAGAACACAGAGCAGCGATTGATATTACAATACAACAACTGGAATAGCCTAAACCAAGTTCTTCCCCAAAAAAATATACACGACTTACCATAGTCACATTTTACAAAACCGTGTTGATATGTAGAGCTTTAAGCAGTGAAGTAGCCATTTGTTTTACCAATACTTGACCACCGGAGCTTTGACCGTCTCGTCGTTCCTCAATCAAGTTCTGAAGCTTCTGAGGCAAATCATTCTCAACAATCAATTGCTTTGGCCGAGGGTGATGCTCGTATACAGCCTAGGATTGAGGGAAAAGAAAAGCCACGTCAAGCACATTTGTTGTAAACAAAAAGGCCACTGGGTAGAAGCATTGACAAAGAGAAACAGATGCTTGCTTTCCAGACAAATAGGAAACCCCTAGTTTAGCATCATGCATGTAACGTCACATAATGTAGACAATCTGCATACTCATTTTCTATTCTAGACCTCCTTGAGACCAGAAACTCGGACAACCATCTGCATACTAATCATAACAGTGAACACTAATCATAGGCAGGTGTCCTTTTAATGCAATTGCTGGGTCAGTGTATGAGAAGTTGAAAAAACATCCAAGCAACACAACTGGGAACAGCAGAGATTTTACCTTTATCAGTTTAAGCAAGTTGAGACGAGCTATGGCATCCTGATGGTCCAGCCTTGCAATGAGCAATGGTGTCAAACCATTAACAGCAAGCGTAGTATTTATACGCGATGATTTCCTGCACATTTAGATCAGATGAAACGCAGAACATGAAAAAAATTGGCAAGAAGACAGCCATACAAGAAAAGGGGCAAGAAGCACAAACACCGATTGTTAGCTTGCTTCAATTCTGAGATATAGAAAATATCACAAGAAGTAACAAAATAAAACCACAAGGAAACATTCCACTTACGTGATGATTTTCAAGAAAGGCTCGAGGATATGCACAAACTGTTGCTCAGGGCAGCTCTGGAAAAACTTGACTAGTTTGTGAACTGCATCCTTTTTCAGCAAGGCTTGCTCCACTTTGCGGTTGTCATTGTCATGAGCCAAACAAACAGCAATTGAGTCCAATGCTGTCACAGACCATGATGCATCATCCAGCAGGCTCAAATACACATCCAATCCACCATGGGCCCTTAATTGCTCTCTGGAATTCCGGGATGCATGAGCCATATCACATAGTAGAGGCAATGCATACTGTTTTAAGCGAGATCCTTGCATTATAAAATTCATCAGGTGAGGAATTATTCCGTTTTCAGCAGCTTGCTCCTGTCTCCTCTTGTTTATCTTACACAGATTAAAGAGAGCATGAAGGACCTGCAGAAAATTAAAGAAAAATTGTGAGACAAAATTGGTTTCATGAGATCTGAGTGATTACTTTAATACAAACAACAGAAGGTGTGCCAGATAGGACCGGGCTAGGATTCACTGGACCGAATCAGACCAAAAGATATTTGGAGCGAATGGAGGCAAATGAAAATATAATTCAACTTGGTTTCGCTTCACACAGGACTTTTTTTTTTTTTTTTTGTGGTTCCAGTTCCATGGCTTCTCTTAAAACACAAAGTTGAATCTGATCATTGCCCGCCTCTAATGAAGCCTCGGGACTTGCGTTTTGCAGTTGTTAAGTTCGCTTAAGTGGCAAAAAAAGGATTTCATATTTGCTGCATTTTTTTGTGTGTGTGAATATTTCCTTATTCTTCAAGTAGGGAAACCTTTACCTCATCATGAATTTGACCAACAAGAGGCCCATCCTTCAGTTCAAGGTTCGGGATCAAGAACTTAATTGCATCTGCCCGCTGAAGGTTCTCTAAGCAGTTGGGATCACAAGACAGGTTGTTGATGCACTTGAGGATCTGAAAGTTGAGCAACAAGAAGAAATTACAAAAAAGGGAAATAGAAACTTTAACATAACAAGGGTATACAATATTCATTCCCTTTAATACCTTTAAGAGAATAGGGGGCTCAATTCTATTAAACATCTGAAAGAGACGGCTAAGCAGACTTTGGCTGCACATATAAGATTTTACTGTTGTGTCAGCTTGAGCAAACTCAAGCAGAAGGTCAGCCACCTTTTCAAGGTACTCCCTGGCAACATCTGCGTTCATTGTCGACACCATGTGGGAAAGTAGTCCTGATGATGTGGCACTCCCTGGTCTAGCATTCAGCACACCGGAACCAGAAAGTACACCGGATGCAGTTTGCGAAGCAACACCAGACGTGGAAGCAGCACCATCAGTAGAAAATAGTGGGCTGTTTTTCTTACTCGGTGTCCTTTGAGAAATTCTAGGTGCGGACTCTAGATTGTCATTTTCTTTTCCTCTCCCAGATACCTCTGCCAACAACCAAAAGGATGATATCAGCTGGGCCAAATTTTGCTAGAAACAGCAAATATATTCAGATAACATGGATGCTAATGTAGTAAACAAATAATGACTGGGGAAGCAAAACACACGACTTAATACAATTATTCAGGGCAGCTACGCTTGATATCCAGCTAAAATATATAAGCTACAACAGCAAACAAGTCCTGGTTGGGACTGAAAGTAAGTAGAGATAAACAAATGTCAAGCAAGCATGCCAGCCGAGATTCATTAAGCACAGATAAAATCTAGTTACAGAGGAAAAGAGACATAACGTCTAATCAAGTTCTTTAAGACGACAACGCATAATCACTTGTCAACAAAGAAAGCTTAAACATTCATGTATCTCTATGATAACAATAGAAAAACTAAACATTTCTTTCAAAAGGTAAGATGGATCACCTGCAAATTCTGACATCAAAAAATCCAGTTCGCCGTTTGTCTTCTTCTCATTAGATGCATGAAGTAGTGGCAGTATACTTTCATGTCTCTCCAATCCTGAGAGGTGACGTACATACTCCAACTGACCAGACAACCGGGAAGGAGGTTCCTTCTCTAACAAACTTAGAAGCGGTCGAACTTGCTCTTGCTGAAAAGGTGCTGTAGTTGGAATACCATTTGATGCACTGTCTAGCAACTTCGGTGGCCTATCAGCAGAGATTCTGTTAGTGGACACAGAAAGTCGTTGCCTACTGTCTGCTTCAGATCTAGAGCCATCTGCTGCTTTCCACCGCTCCAAACTATCTCGCTCCTTGGCAACAGCAGCTGAAGTTTCTTTCACGGGTGGTATATTCACAGCTTTATCAGCTTCGGGCAATTTTGATGCAGCTGAATGATCCAAAACTAAGCTGCTCATTTGTGGTCTGTCAGCATCAGTATTAGAGTATCTAGTTTCTGACTGTATTGCATCTGATCTTTGAGAAAAAGAAGTTGAAGCACGTGATGGTTCTAGCATGCCAGACGATGAAGGATGATCAAACATTCCATGCCTACTCTTAATGCCATCAGGCAGATCAGGTGCAGGAAACGATGCTTCACTTTGTACGAAAACAGGATGACTAGAGTCCAATTGGCCAGAGCGTGGTCGGGGAGCTGAACCGTCTGATGAAACGCCAGTTCCACCGGATATGGTAGCAAGCCTAGTTGCCTCATTCAGGCTATAAAGAGTGTTGATAAGCCTCAACAAAATTCCATTCTTTGCAGCTATACGGCAGAAATCATTTCTAGGAGTGGACCTCTGCAGCTTAAAGACCTGCCACATGCCATCGATAGCTAGGTGAACCATTTCCCTGGACGTGAACACCTGAATCAGCGCATGTAATATCATAACAAGATACAATGAAGACCACATGAAAGGTAAATGTCAAATAGCATACACAAAGAGGGTGCAAGTATGACAAAAGATATACAGAATGGTACAGTTGGAACTAGATGCATGATTCTTCCTAGTTCCAAGCATAGCGCGGATAGCAGCAATATCACCGTATTCGACTGAGAGAAAGGTTATCCCAAAACATGCTTCATTATTCTACCTGGGAAAGATTCCAATAATTACATATCATGAATCCCTGTTCAAGGAATTAGCAGAAAGGAAACAATAAAGGGTATGAATTCTTTTCCATTTTATTTTAGTTCCTCTGGATGCTTTTCATTTCGTTTGTTTGGTATGTGCTAAGCTAACAGCGTCCGGCATTCATTTGCCATCCTGCACATCCTCTGACAATTAAGAAAAATAGCAAGCAAATGTCTACATAATTCTTACATTACCACCAGCATTATCCTCGGAGACAGAAGGAAATACAAAACATCAATGGGGTTGATAAAAGGATCACAAACCTGAACTTTGCATAATCAGCTTCTAGAAAGCCCACCAATACAGGTATTCCACGGCAAGCAATAAACATTTGTAGCGTCAAAAAGCTGCTCAACATCCACAGTTCCAAGTTAATGGACCATAATAGCTTGAATACCAGAGGAAAACACTGAAACTCAAACCACATTTACCTTGATTGACAAAGCTGCTGTAAGAAATAAGCTGCCTCCATCCGGACCTCCCGGGGACGATCAGGTCCCGAAAAGCTCATAACCACAGGTATCTGTCAGATAGATTTGCACTAATGTTAATGTGATAAATTCCAAATTCTGATTCTTGTACATGTAATGAGAAAACGTATGTTGACAACAATGTTATTTGGACTCCGATAATCTTTCTGAATTTTGGTAGACTGGGGTCATAAGATAACAAATTCCTAAGAGTTGAAACTGCAACCCCGACAAATATATTAGATGCTTTTACAGGAATGAACATCCAGGAAGAAACAGGACAGCAAAATTCTTGACCGTAAAATACAAACTTACGTACCCCCAATAGAACATGAGAGCACGAATCTACATATTACTTACCAAACCAACAAGACAAGCGTTTTCCTGGAAATCAGTATTATCTTTCACGATTTGGTTGATAAGTTGAAGGACAGAACATATAACCTGTCATTTCAAGAAAGCTCTGTCATGTCATTTACTATCAGCAACTAAAGTTAATAAAACAATATAATAACTTACAATAAGAATAGAATAATAAATCAGAAAGTAGAACCAAATATTATACTATGCATACTTACACGGGTCTTGGGTACTTCAAGTAATTCCATCAGCGGAAGCAACCCATGTTGAGTGATGAAAACTAGCTTTTGCTCTGAGCGCTGATGAAAGATGCCAACAAGTTTCTGGCAGGCAGAAGCAATAACCTCTTCCGGCTCCTCAGGTCTTAATGACCCCACTAATCGACTAAACTCAACAACCTACAGCAGAAGGGCCAAAAAAACATCAAACAAAGATTACTCCACCTTAAAGAAAAATGGGATGGATTTTATTAGAAATTATGCAGATGGATATCCAACTTAGACAGGTAGTTAGCAGCAGTCACTGTGAATTATAGCAAATGAGTATCAAAATATCAAAGGATATGAAAACAATGTAGAGATGAACGAAAGCACAATCCTACCAAACATGTTCAGGAAACTATCAATCTCAAATTAAGGGAAAATTTCAGAGCTGCTACTTGAGAGCTTTTCAGTACCTGTAAAGGAAAAAGATTTTCTGCTGGCAGTTTCTCATCAAAACCCTGGCAAAGAACCATGACAGAAAGCAAATGGCCAGGGAACCATTAGATTATATTCGAACAAAGACAATTGGAGGAAAAAGGCTTAACTTCATACCAAACCGTCAAAATCTATCACATCATCCTTCAAAACACCCATCATGACGCGAAAGAGGTCACCACCATCACTGGACTTCCCTGCTTCATTCTCCATTTGTTTCTGCGCAATAGTAGCCCTCAACTTTGTAGCTAGGTCATGTTTCCCAGCATCAGCAGCAGGTGTCCCGTCTTGGTTCATATGTGATGTTGATGCAGAGGTTGAAGCTTCACCAGTCCTATCCCCAGGAGTTTTATCAAGGGGATGAAATAAATCATCTAGAGAAGCATCTCCTGGAGTGTCACTAAACCTACTAAGCTCATTCCCACCCAAAGTCACAGATCCTTTTACAGCCTTAAAAGAGCAAAGAAATGTCATTAAATCATATCACCATATCTATTTTCCGGAACACTTGGAACAAAGTAAAAGAATAGAAGGTTTACCTTTTGTGCCCCATTATCTGGACTTCTCGATAGAAAACCAAATGATTTACCCTCATTTAGGCCAGCATTCCCTTTTCCTCCGGTCTTCTTATCCGCATTTGTCCTTCTTGTGTCAGGGAATTCCACATTACCATTCACCAGCACATCATCATGGTCATGCATGTCTGTTGAGCCTTGAGGAGCATTGCTAGCCACTCCATTGTGCTCAGATCCCCTATCAGAATGTAGTTGTGGACACAAGCTTTCACGAATAGTTAATGTGGGAACCTGATCTGAATCAATGCCATCTTGGAGTTCGCCAATTTTTTCATCTCCAACATCAAAGGCTGTGGCCAGATTCTTATCTGACCTGACTACATCGGTCATTTCCGCAGACAAATCAGTCTTAGTGCCCTGAAAATCACAGGATTCAAATACAGATATGGAATTGTATTTTTTGTTGAGATATGGAATTGTAGATAACATGATAAAAACTATAATTCATAGCCTAGTCCAGATCTAGATCATCTCACAGTTTCAGAGTTAGTGATGCCAGCTTCTGCCTTCTCAGTAGACCGATCTTCATCAAGGACCTCAATATCTCCATTTTCAGCACCCTCCTGTATATTCCTGAGAAATCAGAAAGGTCAAAACTTATGACTTAATGAGAATAATTAGCAGACTGCCAAGCTATCACCGAGTGATGGCATCAGAATGTCTCAGAAAAGAGGGGGAAATATAAAAAGAAGAAAAAAACATGCGTCTACCTTATGGAAGGGTTATGACGTAAAGAGTTCAAAGCACGCCTTGAATTCAGTATCCAAGGATGAGAAAGCAAAGTTTTTGCATCAGGTCTCTGCCTAGCATCCTGGATATAACAAACCCCAAATATAGTGTAACTTTAAATACACATAGGCACAAATACTCATCATGGAAAAACCCGGATACAAGAAAGACCAGGAAAGTTGTTGACAGAATAAGGAAACAATCATTGGAAAGTAATGGCATCAAGCCAATGTGACATAACTTATCACCACAGGTAAAGAAAAACAGTGGGCAAGCCATTCATAAAATTAAAATATGAAGTTGGCAAGCCTGTCAAATGGAAACTTTTTTTAAGGACGGGCATAGATCTAGTGCCCTATAGGATACTCATTAGTTTCGGCCTTCCAAAATGAAATAATTTTTTCCAACCTAAGTGATCAAGTCCTGCCCTTCTTTACCCATGCTCAAAAACAATATAAACTTCTACAACTTGGCCTAAGTGATCAAGTCAATATCATCCTTCAAGCATCTGACTTGCTTGTAACTATGGAATCATCATGGAACGACATATATACCTTCTTGAAGAATCTGGTCATAAGACTTATATGCAGAGATAAAGAACACTAAATCACCATGGAACGACATATATACCTTCTTGAAGCATTGGCGTAGGAAATCCGTGATGTCAGGAGATAGACTATCAGGTATTGGGGGATTGTCATCCTGAAAGAATGAAGCAAACAAAAGAGAGAACATATATCACTAAAGCTACAAGACATCAACATACAAAATGCATTACATATTATATCCATTATCACATGCCCATTGAAGTCGACAGTAAACATTACTTTGGAGAGGACACAGTCATTCTAAAGAATTATACACAAGACGCATAAAAGGGAGACAAACACCTAACAAGTGATGAAAGCTGTAGTATTCTATTGATATTAAGAGCAAGTCATACCTGTACAATACGAAACAGAGCAGGCATGGGCTGCAAATCATAGTAGGGAGGCACACAAGTAAGAAGTTCGATCACAGTACAACCAACGCTCCAAATGTCCGAAGCTGCACAAACCCCAGACATTTCAATAACCTGCAAAATACAGCCAACTCATATGAATTTTGAACCATGAAAGTCAACGTTTCCATCATAAGATTGCACCGTTAGCTGTTCTCCGCTGTGAAGGGCATGAGAAAACTGGTCAATTGACATATTAAAGAAAATAACTAAGTACCTCGGGGGCCATCCAGTATGGTGTTCCAACAACTGAATGTGTATTAACATCAGCCTCGGTCAACTTTGTTGCCACACCAAAATCAGCCAGTTTCACAAGTCCCTGGAAATAACAAGGACCAGTAGACAATTAATTAAAATCATTCCAGTTCAAAGTAAAGTTGAGAAAGAAACTAATGCGAATTTATTAAGATCTTAAGATGCCGATTTTCATTAATTTTGAGGTCACGCTTACAATAGGAATAGAGAATTGAAAGCATAAAGAGGTCATTTAACCCAAAACTTGCAACACCAACAAAGATGAAGCTACTTCAGTCTGTCGGATCAACTAGCCTGGAGTCTCAGAGTAGACTTTATAGCCTAGAACAATGATAACACCCTATCCAGAAATCATGGTCTCATTGGCAATTTCAGGCATATTAAGGCTCAATAGTTCAATTGGTCATTTGATGCGAAATGTAGAAGCAAATCCAACAAGAATCCTAAATAAAAAGCTAAGGGCCCATCACGGGAGCTGACAGGCTTTAAACTATACAATCAACCAGGAACATAACAGAAGAAAACCAAAGATCTACCTCCTTAGTGGTTAATATGTTTGCACCTTTGATATCCCGATGGATGACACCTTGTTCATGAAGATAAACTAACCCTTCCAGAACCTGTCACCAACTTATGGTTGTTACAAAAAGGCACGAATGTAACAGCAACCATAAAGCACCATTAATTGTAACGATTGGAGCAGAACCTGTGCAATATAAACAGTAACCAAAGACTCCGGAAATGGACCAAATTTATTCGGCTTAATGATATTTGCAAGGGAACCATTCTCCACATACCTATAAGAACAACACAGAGTTTACACATTATACCCTTTTAAATTATGCCATTTTTATTTAAAGTTGCAAAAAAGGAGAAGTATTTGATCTGACTTACTCAAGAATTATGTGAAGATGCGACTTTGTCTTCAACGACCCAAGGTACTTCACAATGTTTTTGTGGTTTAAATTCTGTACCAGACACATCACATCCAAAATGAGTAACTCAACCACGAACTTCCAACGATTACATCCCTTGGGAAAGAGCTAAAGCAAGAAGAAAGAGGATGCATAGAGGATCAACCCATCTAGAGATAAGTATCAAAATTAAAATTTGGAGAGAAATTGGTTGGATCATTTGGCCAGAGTTCAAAGTAGCATCCTATAATTACGCGTTCCTGTGGAAAGTATCAGCTGATGTGCTCTACAAATAATCTGGTAACATTATGACCTAATTCTCCATAGCAATTCCAAAATTACCACTGAAGAACTCCATTAATATTAAAAGAAAGTAAAATTAATACATGGATTCAATACTTTAACAAGAATCAAGAATGGCATAACTCATTTACAATTCTCAATCTTGCAGTCTTGTACAAGCAATCATTTCCATAATTACTCTTCTACAAATGGCTTGCCATCTACTCTTCACTTTCTTTTTCCCTCTTAGGCATCAACTATTGCTTGCCAGCCCTATTTTTTCAAAATGCTTACACCATTTTTAACTAACTCCATCGCTCGTCAGCCCTTCCCTATCCAGATTGAAAAACATAACAAAACAAGAGAGGCCATCATGACTTCTGAGAATAGTTCAAATTGAAAGTTCAGTGCAAGAGGATACAGCAACATCAATTCCCTAGAGGACCAATGAAAGGATGAATCAAACACAGTCAACTTAAAACTGTCAAACAAGAACAATACAAACTAGAAAAAATCTGAAACAGAAATTAAGATGGAAGCTACCTTCAATAAATCAATCTCTTGCTGAATCACCATTATTTCCATCCCAAGAAAGTGCATCGCAACAGAAAGAAGCAATTGTTAGTGGATTTATATGCACACTAAAGTTTTCAACAGATCACTTCACATTATTACTCGTCCAAGAAGATTTGACACAGATGACAACGTAAATACGATTTCATCTAAAAGGAATCAAACTACGATGAGGACTAAGCTAGGGGTAGGAGGAAGGTAACCTGCACATGCATCCAGTAGCTATAATAAATGTTTGAAGACTACAAATACTCCAATTTCAGAGTTGTAGGGCCTTGGAGGGGTGAGCAATCGATAACCGAAACTCGAAATGAAAAACATGCCAGAAAAGAAGTCTTCAAACATAAATCTCCGGGGCATGAACTGTAATAAAAATTATGAGAGAAAGAAAAACAGACCATAATGATATTGAGATCCTCCTGAGCAATATTCTCCAACGATACTTGTTTGATAGCAACAAAGTCTCCATTCTCCAAATCCAACCCTTTGTAAACTCGACCATATGCTCCTTTCCCAATTTCATCTCCAAGCATCTTACCAAGTAATGAAAACAGGGTCAACATCTTATAACAATTATTCAAAATAGACTCAGAAATTTTTTTATTCCTATAAGTTTTTCACTGCAAAATGCCGTCAGATACTACTGCTTAGAACCCAAACTGTAGCTCCTTGATCACACTTCTTAGGAGCCAAGTAGCAGCTTACTTCCAGACTTGCTATAATCCAAATCCACAATACTGTATGACGGATTGTAGAATAGCAATAGTTCTGTTCGCTAATGAACAGTTACTTCACAAATGGAAAGGCTAGCCGACTGAAATTAAGAACAACTTATGGTCCGATGAAGCAAAGCCATTCAGAAGTTAGCTATAATCGGCATTCTAAGTGATAATCGGAATCTAAGGAGTTCAGAACAGAGACAATTCGAGAATCCCGATAACGAATTTTGCTGGTAACCAACCAAATCGCAAGCATTGAGTGGCAATCCACCAAAGGGGATAAACCCCTACAGTCCTGAAGACTTCAACCAACAAGAACGAACACAGAAAGGGAACTGGAGAAATCTATGCCCAAATTGTCCGCGACGAGTAGAACAGGGAAGTGCAGGAATTAAGCCTCGAGAAGAACGGAGAAGGTCAAATACGCTCCAAAACAGAAGTCACGGCAGGGAATTGAAAAGGAATTGAGCTTACATATTTGTTGTCGAGAGTTTTGGATTTGTGGAAATGCGCCGTCGGCGTTTGACGAGACATTTCTCTTTTGCCGGTCGGAATGGCCTCGACTACCCCTCCGGAACAACGCTTAGATAGTCTCCATTACACGGAATAACGCAGGCGCCTAGAACTTCGCCGGATTCCGGTGGCAGCAACCACGGACCTCCGACGACCAATACGAAAAGGTAGGACGGGGAAAGAGCGAGGCCACGGAGAGACAGGAAATCAGAGAGGTTTTTGGCTTTTTCTACTTAATAAATAACTAGTTCGGTACCCGGTCCGTTGGCCGGGTAAATTTTGTTTGAAATATGTACTTTGGTATTTTTTCCTTCTAAGGTGTCTATTTTGTTCAGCATGTCATGTCCTCTCTCATTCTGTATCGTGTATACCTTTGAGTCCGACCACTTGGCCGCTAAATAATTTTTTTAAGGTAAATTAATTTGTACCGCACGACAATATTTTAGCATCCATGAAATTGTTGTGCATTATTATTATGATATTACAAAATTAAACATTGATATAATTTAGTAACTCAGTAGAATAAGAAATTTGTTCTGCGATCTATGTTAGTATATACTTTATGGCGGTACAATCGAATGATATTGATATAGTTTCGCAACTATCGAATAGGAACATGCCTTATAAATATATGATTGTGGCTATGTTTTTTAAAAAAACATATATCAAAATGGGTATCATTGTGTAGATCACATAAAATCTGATTTTTTCGCGCAATAATATTTAAATTCGGAGTTGAAACGAAATAAATATGGATTAATTAAGAATAGTAGGGGAGATTGAAAAAGAAGAGAGAGAGAGAGAGAGTTAAGTGGCACATTCTAATTGGGGTATAGAAAAATTTAAAAGAAAAAAAAAGGAGTTAAGAAAAAATCTGATTGGTCGGAAGGGTGCTGACGTGGATGCGTAGGAGGGCTGGAATTTTGAAATGGTGAAGGTAGTTTTTGGAAAAGTCTTTATATATTTTATAGATTAATAAAATAAAATAAATATGAAATGAATCAAGGACATGTACACTGACAGAGTTTCGTGCTGGGAAACAGATGGACTCCAATTTGGTAAATCATCGTAACTACGGTCAGCATGTGATTCACAAACTTTTTTTTTAGAATGATTCACAAACTTTAATTAATAAATAAATAAAAATATAATTTTGTTTAGAGCGTCTGGCACTTAAATTTGAGAATTGGAGCAGGCATACCATTAAAGTTTGAATCGGGCGTCGAATACCATTGAAGTTCCCAAAAAGTGCATACGTCCAGTTTTTTCATCCAACCCAAAACTTTGACGTTTGTGACAAATATAGCCACTTTTGGAGAAATACCAGAAATAGCCAGAATTTTGAAAGTTCGATGACAAATATAACCATTTCCGTTACATAGTTTGACGGCGTCAATAACACCGTTAGTCAAATTAACCAAACGCTTACCTGGCTGCCAACTCACCGGACACAATATTGACAACGCAACAATACTTGCCATGTCATATTTTAATTTAAAAATAAATAAAAATGACAAATTATTTTTTTTCTTCCTCTTCCCTCTCCCACCACTCGCCGTCGAAGAACTCTTTCTTCTCCCTCTCCTTCCGCCACAGACCCCAACCCCAAACCCATATCCTCTCCTCCCACTCCAACAGCGTTCCAGATCCAACCCACCACCGACCCCGCCGACACCGCTGACCCTACGATCTCCCTCTGGCTCATAGCATCCGACGGCTAAACCTTTCCATGAAGATCCGAACCCAAAGTGCAGGGCAACCCGGGAAAAGGTAAAACCAGAGAGAGGAAATCAGCCGGAGCGGCGTGTCCGATGAACCGAGCAACGACAGCATGAGCGATCCGAAGAACAACATGAGTGGAGGTAGCAGTAGTGGAAATCCTCCCAAATACACCCAGGTCCGAAATCTCCACTCCTATCGTAAAGACTGAATCTCATTATTATGCTATAGCTGCTGAATTTCGGCTAGTAGAGAAGGGTTGCTAAGTTAATCTACTGTGCAATGAATCCATTCTCTTATCACTAACCTCTAAAAAGAAAATCTAACCACGGAATTCAGTGTCACAAACTTTGCAATGGAAAGTAAAAGGGTCATGAACTAACCTTCTGCCACCACCAGTTTGATTCCGGTTGAAGCCTTCTGCAGGCGAATGAGCAGCAGCAGGAGGAATATTCTTGGCAACGATCTCGATCTTCATTGGTTTCCCATTTAATTGCACATCATTATATCTTGCAAAGCTTCAAAACCGACGAAAATTGAAATTGCAGATCTACGACCGGAGAAGAGAGGGTGCTGCGCAATGCGACGAACACGAAGAGAGCGGGGGATGGGGCGCGACTGGGAGATGCAGCGGTCGATTGACGATGTTGACGACGACGGGTATTGAGATCTGGAACAGGCGACGACGATTAGCGATGGCGATGATTGACGATGGCGACGACGACGGGTATTGAGATCTGGAGCAGGCGACGACGATTGGCGATGGCGACGACGACGGGTATGTAGCGGTCGATTGAGCAAATAGGAGAATGGAATTTAGATCTGTATTGATGGAGATAACAGATTGGAAACAGAGATTTTTTCTATTGATGAGGTTGAAACAGAGACGGAGTTGGGTTTAGGGGGATGTGGGGTTTGGGCAATTTTTCTTTTTATTTTTTTATTAAGTTTTTTATTAATCTATGTGGCAATGTTGTTTATAAATGTCACCACCACCTCAGCAATGTCGTTAGTCTAGTCAGCTATTTGGTTAACACCGTCAAATAATTGGACGGAAGTGGCTATTATTGGTATTTCCTCAAAAGTGGCTATATTTGGCAAAACCGTCAAAGTTTTGGCTATACAAGTGTATTTGGCCAATTTTTAATTATCTTTTGGTATCCAAAACTTTTAAGAACATAAAAAATTATATTTTTTCCGGTGATTAGCAATTTCCATTAAGCACAAACTTTCTGCAAATATGCAGAATGCTTCAAAAAATACAAAGGCTAAGCGCCCAAAGGTTCCTTACAGATTATCAACTCAGCACAAAGAAGAAAACCAAAAAATAACTAGCTGACACAACTGATTGTAAGTCGAAATCTTGCTGATTTCCTGCTGAAAATCAGCATCTCCACACCCATACATACTGATCTCCCGACGCAGCATCTCAGCGAGAGTCTCAGGGGAAGAAGATTGCTCCCCAAAGCAACGGCGACACCTCTCCTTCCAAATGAAACACAAACTCCAACACCAAATTGAGCAGTCAATTAACCCTGCTCTAGCTCCCTGCACAGATTTCCCAATCATGCTATCGAACATATCATCCCAGGTCTGAGGAAGAAACACTGCTCGCCTAAGAAGTGCAGCAACAAAATCCAAAGTATAAGAGCATTCACAAAATAAATGATGTCGAGACTCAACAGCAGCATGACACAGGGGGCAAGAATCATCAGTTATCATCCCCCAGTTTCTCAGTTTATCACGAGTGGCAATTCTATCTAATATGATCAGCCAAACAATAAAACGATTGCGTAGGAAAATGAATCGTCCCCAAATCACTCTCCACCAAGGCACCTCAGGCCTTTTAAGTCTAATAGTATCCCAGATTAGTGATACAGAAAACACCTTCATTGTTCCTCCCAACCAAGATACACTTCCATCAGTTTCGAGATTCATCCTGAACTAAAGCCAGGGCCTGATTTTGAGCAGTTGCTTCCAGATCCAAGATCCAAAAGTAGTAAGTCTGACCTCCCAAATGCAGTGTCCCCTTAGCCTATATCTGGTACACCAGGCCACCCAAAAACTCCCTCCCTGAATCAACGGCAGCCAAATTAGCCTAGCTAAACAAGCAATGTTCCAAGTACTTAGATCTTTTAGGCCAAGACCTCCTTCTTTTTTGGGCAAAGCAATTGATTCCCAAGCAACCTTGGCTCTGCCTACCCCATCACCATGCCATAGGAAGTTGGAAGTTGGAACAGATCCTCTGGATATTCTTAAGACCTTCGTGGGGAGAACAAATATTGCCATCCAGTAGTGAACTAAGGCATATAAGACTGATTCAACTAACTGGGTCTTACCTGCATAAGATAATTTCTGAGCTCTCCACCCTCTGATCCGACGAGTTAACTTGTCAACTAGGACAGCACACTCTGCATTTGACAACTTACCCGAGATCAATGGCAAGCCCAAATAACGAACTGGCCGCTTACCCTCTCTAAAACCAGAGATTTGTAGAGCAGTAGCCTTAAACTGATGAGCAAAACCACCAAAAAATACTTCACATTTGTCTGGATTGCATTGTAAACCATAGAGCTGATAGAATGTATCCAAGATTTTCCTGATTTCAGTTAAATTCTGACCTGGCCCCTCTGAGAAAATCAAGAGGTCATCAGCAAAGCTCAGGTGAGTGAGACCAAGTTGTTTGCATTGAGGGTGATAAGGGAAACCATCATTTGCTGCTGCTTTATTTAATAGCCCAGTCAAGGGTTCCATTGCAATAGTGAAGAGGTAGGGGGAGAGAGGATCTCCCTGCCTGACCCCTTTTACAGCACTAAAGAAGCCAAAGAGACTGCTATTGACAGAGATGCTAAAGGAGGCCGAACTTAGACAGAGAGAGATCCATTTAATGAAGCCCTCTGGGAATCCCATTAATCTCATCACACTCAGGAGATAACCCCAATGAACAGAGTCAAAAGCCTTTTTAAGATAAACTTTAATAGCAGTTCTAGATTATAGCTGACTTCTGTGATAGTTTTGAACTACTTCTTGAGCCATTAGTATATTCTCTAAGATGCTACGCCCCTGAATAAAGGCTGATTGATTTCGACTAATGAGTGCAGGGAGAACATTCTGTAACCTATTTGCTAAGACTTTCACAATTATCTTGTATAGAACATTTATATAGGCAATATGTCTAAAGGAAGGAAGCTTGTCTGCATTAGGTATTTTTGGAACCAGAGTCAATGATGCAAAGTTCATACCTCTCGGGAGAATCCCCTCCTGAAAGAAAGCCTGGACTCCCTTTATTATATCAGGTCCAATAAGACCCCAACACCTCTGAAAGAATACTGCTGTCCAGCCATCTGGTCCTGGAGACTTAGTGGGATGCATGTCAAAAAGGGTCTTCCTAACTTCCTCCCTAGATACCACCCTACAGAGCATTCTTCTATCGTCATCTGTAAGCTTCTCACTCAAGCACCCCCCAATAAGGTCACAGTCCACAATCACATCCTTGTTAATAGTTCCAAACATGATATGATCTCAATTCCATCCTTGAATCATCTCAAACAAATCGTTCAAAGATCGGGTCAAGTTAATACGAACAAGGCTGGAATTTTCCTAAGTGTTGAGACAGTTTTGGGAAGGGTACTTTGGAAGGCCGTATCTCTCAAACCCTTCACTGGAAATGCAAGGTTAGGGTCTCAATTTGAACCTTGGATGTTTGTTTATAGTTTTATGCATTTGGTTTGTGGAAATAAGGCCAGGAGGATTGTTTTCCAAAGCCATCAAAACCCTATCATGCATTCTGGAATCTGCCAGTTTTTGGCTAAGGCAGGAAGACAGTTTGAGGTACCAACTTTGAGCTCGAATTCAAGGAGTTTGGGGCATGACCAGCTGGAGCTTGGAGTTGGGAATGGAAGGACAAGACTTTTTAAACCAAGGGAAGGAATTGGTTGAGCTCGACTCAACCCAGAAGACCGATTTCTAGATCCACAAAGTTGACATCAAAGGTTGTTTTGGGACAGTTTACTTGTGAGAGAAGTTAGTTACTTAGGATGCAAGTTTTGATTGTTAAACGTTTTCTTTTTCCTTGTTTGGTTCAGAATTGTTACCTTGTTTGTTTAGGATTGTAATTAGGTTTCTTGGTTATAAATATTCAAGCTTTGAGTTGTAAGGGACACGTTGAAGTTTAATCGAAATTACTCCGAGGAGTTTTCCAGCTTGCGAGCTTTTTTTGGTTCTTGGTTGTTTGGCTGAGAATTGCAGACCTAGAGATGAGGATAGTCACTCTTGATCTCGTGGTAGTTCTACCTAGATTAGCCTCTTCCCCTTTCGTGTTGAAGTTGCTGGTTTAGTTCGTTAATTTCCATCAAGTTTCATCCCCAATTTCATCCATCTTTTGATTCATCGCTGCGTGCTTCTGAGTTAAGCTCATCAAGGGCTTATCAAGTGGCATCATCGCCTGGTTCAAATCAGTGGCCAAGACGAAGAAGAAGCAGGAGGACACTCGTCCTGTTGTAGCTCGAACAAGGAGGAAAGACCCAATTGATTTGCGCAAAGAAACAGAGCAGGAATCCGACTCTGAGTGCGACGAGAATATTGAAGTTCAGGAATCAACCATGGCAGATCAAGTTAATACAACGGAGCTGCTGCAAACAATAATGGCGCAGATGAACGCCACGTTCCAAGTGCAGTTCGACAACATTAACAAGCAGTTAGCAGAGTTGAAGTCGACGCCGGCGACAACGACGACCGATCCCAAGACGCTGACGAAGCAGGAAACAGTACAGGGAGACGATCAAAGCCCCGAAGCTCTGAATGCACGAATTCAGAATCTGGAGCGCCAATTGATCCTCGCTGGAGATGGTCATCGTGAACGGAATCGTGAGTTTCATAATCACGATAGACGTCCGCCGGAAACAGGGGTCCTTGACGAGCTCCGTGGAATCAAGTTGAGCATACCTTTGTTTCAGGGTAGCCTCAATCCCTCTGACTATCTGGATTGGGAACGGAAGGTGCTCCTGTTCTTCGATTGTCATAATTACACCGACGAGCAGAAAATCAAGCTTGTGTCTTACGAGTTTGAAGGTTACGCGGCGGCGTGGTGGGAACAAATTCGCATCAAGCGAAGGCTAATTGGACTTCCACCCATAGCGACCTGGCTGGAGTTGAGGAGCTTGATGAGGGACCGGTTTGTGCCCTCGTACTATCAACGCGACCTCCACGACACTCTGCAGTTGCTTCGTCAAGGAAACAGGAGTGTTGAAGAGTACTACCGAGAGATGGATCTCCTGATGATCCGAGCTGACATTAGGGAAGACAAGGAAGCTACGATCAGCAGCTTTTTGCAAGGCCTTCAAAGGGAAATCAAAAACCAAGTCGAGCTCTTCCCATTCGTGGAAATTGAAGAAGTTGTTCAGCTTGCCGCAAAGGTGGAGAAGCAATTGAAACAGCAGGGGTCTGGCAAGAGGTTCCCTCCAGCATGTAACACTTCCAAATCAAGTTTGGAACCTGAATTGGCACCTGAAACCCCTCGAATAATGCCTAGGAACACTACGACAACTCTTCCAGCTAAGACGAATAGTTCCAGTAGCACAATTCGCTGCTTTAAGTGCCATGGTTATGGGCACAAATCTCATCAGTGTGCTAACCAGAAGATAATGGTACTCCGAGATGGTCAGTATTGTTCCAAAGACGAAGAGGAGCCTAAGGAGCAATCAAATGGCGAGTTAGAAGGAGAAGAGATGGAGGCGGACAAGGGACCGTTGTTCGTAATTCACCAAACAATGACAAGCCTTGAACAGGAGCCATCTGAAGTGGACCAAAGGAACAATCTCTTTCACACTCGGTGTCAGGTTAACGGGAAGAATTTGTCCGTAATTATTGATGGTGGGAGTTGTGCGAATGTGGCAAGTCTTGACGTCGTAAAAAGACTCGGGTTAGCCACGATTCCCGGAGCTGAACCGTATTCCCTGCATTGGCTCAGTGATCATGCTGCAATGAAGGTAAACAAGCAGGTGAAAATTTCTTTCTCAATCGGAAAATATCACGACGAGTTGCTATTCGACGTGATACCGATGCAGGCAGCCCACTTGGTCTTGGGAAGGCCTTGGCAGTTCGACCGAAAAGCATCCCATCACGGTCGAACGAACGTCTACACCTTTGAGCACTGCGGCCAAAAGATGATACTCAAACCTTTGACGCCGGACGAAGTTCGAGAGGACCAGCGACACATGGCGAGGAGTCGAGCATCGAGAAAGGGTGAATCTAGTAGCTCTCCCTCAGTGGACGAAGCCGGTTCTATTCTGGTGGCTCGACGATACTTGTTGACTGTCCTCGCTGGCGGGACAGTTCCGCGAAGAAGCAGAGTTCGGCGGCTCTGTTTTCCAACCGCCCTGAATCCCACCGAATTGGGTGGAGTAGCTGAGGAAGTGATGGAACGAGGGGACTCCGCCGACACGTTCCAAATTTGCCCAGAAATGTGTCAAGTCGAAGAAATCCAGCCAAAACAAGCTCAATCGGCGAATCCCAAAGGCCCAATTTTGCCTCCGAAGGTGACGAACGAGGAAGGAAAAGTGGGGGAATTGGTTGGGGAGTTTTGGTGTGATCCGACGCTATTGGCGACCGTGGTCAAGCTCGAAATCGTCCAAGGAAGCTCTCGGAACAATCAATTGGACGAGGAGAAGTCGAGAGCAAAAGTACCCAATTTCGATTTGGGGTCGTCGGAATCTGGGTTCGTGTCGCCGGATTCTGGGGAATTTAAAATCTCCGGTGGCGGGAAACGCGGGCATCGCGATTGGAGTCGATTCGGCCGTGATGGAAGCTGGTGGATGGCTGGAATCAACTCCTAGGCGCTAGGCGAACCGATTGCAAGCACCAAATTGGGACGAGAAAGCGATGAGAGGAAATCCCTAATTTTGGAATCCTCGCCGGAAGGTTCGCCGTCGCCGGAAGCTGCAAATTTTCAGGTCATACCTTTTTATGAGCAGCCTTTTTCGGATCCAGTTTGGGATCAATTTTGTAGGTCTTTCGTGGAGAAGATGGCCCAAGCTTTGAGGACAAAGCTTTTTCAACAGGGGGGGCCTGATATGATCTCAATTCCATCCTTGAATCATCTCAAACAAATCGTTCAAAGATCGGGTCAAGTTAATACGAACAAGGCTGGAATTTTCCTAAGTGTTGAGACAGTTTTGGGAAGGGTGCTTTGGAAGGCCGTATCTCTCAAACCCTTCACTGGAAATGCAAGGTTAGGGTCTCAATTTGAACCTTGGATGTTTGTTTATAGTTTTATGCATTTGGTTTGTGGAAATAAGGCCAGGAGGATTGTTTTCCAAAGCCATCAAAACCCTATCATGCATTCTGGAATCTGCCAGTTTTTTGCTAAGGCAGGAAGACAGTTTGAGGTACCAACTTTGAGCTCGAATTCAAGGAGTTTGGGGCATGACCAGCTGGAGCTTGGAGTTGGGAATGGAAGGGCAAGACTTTCTAAACCAAGGGAAGGAATTGGTTGAGCTCGACTCAACCCAGAAGACCGATTTCTAGATCCCAAAGTTGACATCAAAGGCTATTTTGGGACAGTTTACTTGTGAGAGAAGTTAGTTACTTAGGATGCAAGTTTTGATTGTTAAACGTTTTCTTTTTCCTTGTTTGGTTCAGAATTGTTACCTTGTTTGTTTAGGATTGTAATTAGGTTTCTTGGTTATAAATATTCAAGCTTTGAGTTGTAAGGGACACGTTGAAGTTTAATCGAAATTACTCCGAGGAGCTTTCCAGCTTGCGAGCTTTTTTTGGTTCTTGGTTGTTTGGCCGAGAATTGCAGACCTAGAGATGAGGATAGTCACTCTTGATCTCGTGGTAGTTCTACCTAGATTAGCCTCTTCCCCTTTCGTGTTGAAGTTGCTGGTTTAGTTCGTTAATTCCATCAAGTTTCATCCCCAATTTCATCCATCTTTTGATTCATCGCTGCGTGCTTCTGAGTTAAGCTCATCGAGGGCTTATCAAAACAGATCCTTGTAGAAGAAGATAGCTTCATCAGCAATATTTCATGTCAGTTAGCTCCTCCTCGGTATGAGAAATTATCTTCCTGATCTTCTTTCTAGCATTACGAATACAAGCAGCCTTATGGAATACTACTAGAATGGCTAATAATTTTTTTCAATGTAATAGATAAATTAGTAAAAATAGTAAATGAATATTAGAAAGGAATAATAAATATACTCAAAGATAATAATAAAGAATTAAAATTAATATTAAAAGATCTATTTAAACCCCTAATTCAATTAAAAATACCACTAAAATTATCTAAGTGAATTAAATATAACATTCTCAGATTATTTATATCGGGATAAAATTCACAGGATATATTTGCTTCAAGAAGTAATTCAATTATTAGAACACATAATAATAATTGAAAATATTTATAATGGTAATTGATCATAGATTTCTCATATTCAAATATTGGTTAGGTACCAAAGTCATCAAAAGAAGATTACAACTAAAAAATAAAACAAAAAATGATGTTTTTCATAAGTCCAAAGGATTTTTTACAATTAAAAGAAGTAGAAGAACCATTTCTGAAATTTAGAAAACATAATATTCCAAGAATATTCTGTTAACTTTAACGGAATCCACTTAGCTGTAAACTTAAGTGGTACCGGGTACACATATAATAGAGTTCAGTGGTACCTGACGCCCTATTCAAACTAAAATAGTATAACTCCCCCAATTCTCATACTTTAGTGGTAGCCAAGGTATTTACCCATTAATCAGTAGAAGTTGATACATCGTCCAGTTTTAACTGATTAATCAAATAAATTAAATGCTTGTCAATTTAGATAACTCGCTAGTTTCATTTAGCTCCGACACGAACCATGACATTTTTGAAGGTCATTGGAAATTCATTAATATGAACCCAGGAGATACACAGATTTTGGGTCTAAACCCCAAGGAAAGATACAAACAAACATAGAATGGGCCATCAATCCATACAATGAGAGACCCAAGGCCAACATATATAGCCTAAACAAAACCCTAGCAACCCAAATCTAGATGTTGATACTTTTTTATAGGAAGTAGATAAATAATTGCAATGAAAAAAATACTCTTCCACCTTTCACTCTCGTTTCACGAAATTGGAAATGAATAATCTTAAAACATTGAATATATCTTATAGAAAGATCTTCTTCAACAAGGTAAGAAGGACATTTTACCTGAAATTAATATATCTTATAGAAGTGATTAATTGTGAAATCAGAACTCAAGTAACATTGATTCAAACATTAAATATGAAATTGTATGTGGGGTAAAGTTTAGATAAAATACATGTGTGTATTCAAAACATGGGTCTTCATGACATATATAGTAATTTTTTGTGACAAATCTACACATAATATAAAGATAAATTTGGCACTATCATAAAAAAAGAGGTTCGTCGAATCACTCTCATGTAGGGCTGCAAACGAGCCGAGTTAAGGAAGCTCGTTAGGACACTTTTTCGTAATTCAATGTTTGGCTAATTATTTTATTTTCTTTTCGTAATTCAAGCTCTGATACCAAAATTATATACGTAAAAAATATGAGCTTGATAGAATCAAATTTTTCCTTGACAAAAAAGTCTGGCTATCTTGTCTTTCATTCTCATGTCTTTCATTTTCAAAAGGTCTCATTCTTTCTTTGTTTCCTATTCTTTTCATGTTATGATCCCAAAACATCTTTTTCAAATTTCATAAAAAAATCTTTTGTTCCCTTATTTTCTTCGATGAATATTAGTTCTGATTCTAAAGTTATTTTGTTATACTTGGTTTTATCTATTTTCTAGTTTCTGTTTTATTTTGTTTAGACTCGTTATTATGTCGGTGATTAATTCAGTTTTAGATACGGCTTCTTCCAATGTTTCTGAATTTCCGATACACATTTGTTCTTCTACAATATCTGATACAAAGTGAGATAATTCTAATATAACCGTATTTATGTCGTTTACTGATGTAAGGTCTATTGCGTCTATTCCTTCTATCAATTTATTTATATAATGAGTGTTCGGCATCTTTATAATTTTTCACTCATTTCTACGATTAGTTCTTGTAACTTTTTTATTTCACTAGTATTATCATTTTGATGAAGTATAGTTATATTTTTCACTTCCTTGTTTTCTTCTTTCTCTTTTTCCTTCTGCTTATCGGTTAGTCTCATGGAAGAACTTTTTCCATCTAAACTTATTCTTGGATAATCATAATTTGATTGTATTACTTTTAGAGGAGATTCTAGTTGAATTAATGGTTTGAACAAATCTTCTATGGTAATGGCTTCCTTGTCCTTAAATGCTAGACTATGATGACTATTGGTTAAAGCATAGTTTATTTGGTATGTTACTGAAAACGGTTTACTATTTTCTTTCATGAAATTTTTTTCTTTTTAATTCATACTTTATAATAATAGAAGAGTCAAGATTCCCATCTGTTAAACTAATTCCTTGTTGTAAATTAATATCAAATTTGATTATTCCTACTCCTAGATTTCCCTTTCCTTTTGCAATGATACTTTCTTCTCTATTGATGAGTCGGTCATCCCTTATCTCTAGTTATATAGGTGCACTTATCCCTATTTTCATAGTAGATTTTAGAATGATTTGTATCGTACTAATATGAATGTAAGCTATTTTACTTCTTTCTTCCTGGTGTAACTTAGATAATTTTTTCTAATTTGTTCCCTATTTATTATTTTAATTAAAAAATCTCCTTTAGTTTGCTCTATTGGTACTACCGTTTCTCCTAAATTTTTTCCATATTTTATAATATTTTTCCTATCAAATAGTTTGGATAAAAAAGACTTAGTAATAAAATTTTGTGTTTCTGATAAGGTAAAGTTAGTTTGTTCCTTAATTTTCTTGACATCTATTATTCCATCTAGAAAATAATTTTCTTCCTCATTTTTACTTAAATAATCAAAGTAACTATTACTACTGCTGGGGTTATCTGACATACCTGATTGTTGTTTAGACTGAATAATGCAACTTCTTGCTGCTGAACGTTCCCATGGTGGTGTTTGGTGTAGTACAAAGGAGGCCGATTGCTGATGATCGTTGAAATGGTGTTGGAGAATTTTTTGTGGCGTTTAATGGTTGGTGAATGGTTTTTTATGAATGGGTGATAGTGGATACGAACGTCTCCAGAGTATTACCTCAAACGTTCTGTGCCGAAGCACCAAGACTTCACTTAGTCTTTTGAGAGAGAAATCTCAAACTTTTATTCTACTCTACCCCCTTATGAGGTTCAGATGTACATATTTATAGATGCAGAGGCTTTGCCTGCTTACATATGTACTTACATCACTCTCTACTAAGAGGAGAAAAACAAACACACGTTATGGACTACATTATTGATCAAAAGAGAAAACAGACACACTTCTTTTAGTCGTTTTCTTGTTGATGTGTCATCCTTGTCATCTTCTCCTTTATTCATTTTCCTCCTTGGCTTCTTATCTTTTTCCTTTGGTGGGTGGACGAGTCGTCCACTATTTTTTTGTCTTCTTGGTGGATCACATTTCTTTGATTCCATTACTGCTACTAGTGGAGGTAGTCATATCTGCTGCACAGTGGGTGCATATGTGATCCTCGTGTACCTGCAATAATTCACAAAGTTGTTGTTTTTGTTCTGACGTTAGCGGGGCTAACGTTCCTTCTATATTGATAAAATCCTTTGCTAAATCTGTGATAAATCCCCATTCTTCCGCTGTGATCTGGTTTTTAGAATTGCTGATGATGATCTTGTTGGTGCTGGTATAATTGACTTTAATATTATCTGTTGGATTAAGATAATATAGGGCCTGACTTACTGAATATAATGATCTGACTTGATAGTCTTCTGGTATCCTGGCTGGCTCTAATTCATCTCTGGTTGGATAATTGCCGTTAGATACTCCCATCTTGATGATTGCTTTTGATGGAACGATCATTTCTTCCTTGTTAAATACCGGTTAACTGGATGTGTATCGTAGATAGATTTCTCTACCCTTAGCGAATGAGTCTATATACCTTTTTACGACTGTCTTGAACTTTGTTGGGAATTCGTCGAAGATATGGGTCTTCTGTGTGTATATTGTGTCGATTAATCCATATTGATGTAGAGCAAATAGTTTTGTTGGTGCGATTTTATCTGTGATGATGACTGCTCTTGAACCTCCCTTAAAGGTTGGGTAGAAACCCATGGTAATGTGAATTTCCTTGTAATTGAGAAGATCTTCCCAGCATTGTTGGAATTTTTTAAGTGTAGGTCTATTGAATTCTTCCTTTTACTTTGTGGTTGGAATATCCTTAATGCTGATGCTTGGTATCTTCATCACTAATCTTTGTTGTGGAGTGACTAACTCTGTCTTCTGTTTCATAGCAATTGCCTTGTATGATTCTCTTAATGCCTGCTCTGCTTCTTCTTTGGTTGAAAATGATTGATGCTTGATGTTGTATCCTGTAACATGGTGAGATACTATTGCCCAGTTGTTATAGAGTCCCCGAAAAGGTCCGTCGTAAATGACATACCATTTTCACTTCTTTGATTTTCTTTCGTCTTCTTCATTTTTCTCGTCTTCTTCCACCATGTCTGCCCATTTTGTAGATGGTAGCTGAATAGTTTGCTGTTGAAGAATCGTTTGTGGTTGAGCAGTGCTTTTAGTTTGTGTTTGCAGAATGGTGATGGTGGTTCTTATCTGCTCCATTCCCCCCGCCTTTGAGAAAGCTGAACTTCGAGGGTACGTATATGCTCTTCCTTCTGCTGTTGCTGATGCTGCATTTGCTTGATTATTCCTTCCATTCCCTTGCAAGGGTGTCTGCTAATGGATTGGCTGTTGACTTGATATACTTCAGATATGATCGATAATAGTGAAGTTGTTGTTGTCAACGAATGAGTCTTCCTTTATTGAAGTCTGCATCCAGCTTGTATCTCCAAAATCCTGTAACATATTTAGAGTCGGTTCGTAATTCGAATCGACTGGTTAGTAATTCTAGTTTCCATTTTTTCAGTGTTCTGAGACAGGCTAGTGTCTCTAGCTTATGTATTGGGTAGTTTCTCTCAGTGGAAGAGAGTGTTCCAGATATATATTAACATAACTTCTTTGGATATTTGTCTGTATTGAATGGTATTGTATGGTCATATTGTTTTGAATCATTCGATTCATTACTACATTGGGATAGTGGTGAATCGTCCGATTCATTATTGAGTATATTGTCGTAGTGATCAAGTGATAATAACTTTTTGCCTTCTGGTATTGCAAGCATGCAACCTGCCCATGTATCCCTTGATGCATCTGTCTCAACAATAAGAAAATCTCGATCGCATGGGTTATATAATTTTGGTAAATGATCACAACTGGCTTTCATAAATTTTACTACCTCTGTATCCTTATCATCTCATTTCCAAGGTATTTTATCTGATATCTTTTGCTGAAGGTATTTCCTTTCTTTCGCTAAATTTTTTAGAAATCCTTGTTCACTAATATAATTCAGACTTCCTAAAAATCGTTGTATTTGTTTTCTATTTTCCATTTTATATGGGAATTTATCTAATTTTTCTTTAACATTAGTGGTCAGTTCTAGTTCTCCTGTACTATTTATTTTCATTCACAAATATTCAATTTCATTGACTAACAATTTAGATTTCTTTTTTGAAATTATCAGTCCTATTTCCTTTAGTCTTCCTAAAACTTTTATTAGTTTTTCTTCATGGTCTGCTCTATCTTTATTTGAAAAGATAATAATATCATCAATGTATGCTAAGCAAAAATCTTCTAATCCTTCTAGATTTTTATCCATAAATCTTTGATAAATTCCCGGGGCTTGTTTATTCCAAATGGTAACACATTCCATTCATAATGTTTTTGTGGTGGACATGAAAAAGCTGTTAAGGGTTTTGTATTTTCATGAAGTCTTAATTGCCAATATCCCGATTTGGCGTCTAAACTACTGAACCAAGTTTGTCCTTTCAATCGTTTCAGAATATAATCTTTTCTTGGTAATTTATAACTATCTCCTATAGTGTGTTCATTGAGTTTTTTGTAATTTATTACCATACGTCTTTTTCCCATTTTAATTTCATTATTATTTTCTACATAGAATGCCGGAGCACTATGCGGACTTTTACTTTCTCGAATAATATTTAAATCTCCACATTCTACTAGAAATTCTTCTACATCTCTTTGAGTATATTGTATTTTATTAGGAACATTAACTTCGATATTTGGATCTTTTAGTTTAATTTCTATTAATTCTGAATTTGTATTTTTTATACTATCTAAAGGATGTTCACTACAGACTTCTTCTAGTTTTTCTTCAGCTATTCCATAGGCCACTTGAATATATTCAAGCCTATTTTTAAGTCTTTGTAAGACCGTTCTTAATACTTCATTTTTTGTTATTATCTTGGTGGTAACAATCTTTGGCTCTTGAATTTTCATTTTAGGTGCTTTTAGACTTATACTTTTAATTCTTTGGGTAAACGGCTGATATAGTTTAAGAAAATTATTTCCTATTATTATATCTGTTTGAGCCACGATACCCGCCGAAACTCCTGGAACTTCCCACCGACTGGCGCCTGCCTACACACACGCACGAAGAGGGGGGCGCCTGGGCCCCGTTAATCCTCCGACGCCCAAGTTAGTTCCTTAGAGAGGGAAAAGGTCTGAAAGTAGGAATTCTAGTGAGAGAGTCCAACCTGTGTAAATGCTACCAACTGCCCCTATTTATACTCACCGAACCCGAGGTTGATCTCCTCCACGTCACCGTCCCCATTTAATGCTTTGTTACTATTTAAGTGCAATGGATATTCCTACAAAAACCACTGGAGCAGTTTATCACTATTTAAGTGCAATGGATATTCCTACAAAAACAACCCTATATGGAAATGATGCTATAAAAACTTTTGAAAAAATATTAAATGCTTTAACCTATGAATTTCTAGGAAGATATCCAAGGGAAAAAGAAACTAATGCAACTCTGAGTAATCAGGCTATTTGGCACCTAACAAACTTAAGGATCTGCAATATATGTTATTTAGAATCATTTATTTGCGAATTTAAGATACATTATTATCAGGTTATTCCATTAGTAAGAAAAGACTTAGATAAATTATTCTTTTCTAAACTACCTTTAATAGTAGCACAAAAAGTAGAAACTGCTTTCAATGAAGCAGTTCAAAAGGAGGAAATACCAGATACATTAGGAGGACGAATTCTAACATTACAGGAATGGCATAAACGAGCATGTAATGAAGAAAAACTGAAAAAGCAAGCAAAAATTGACCTATGTTGTGAGGCCTCCACAGATAAAATCGGAAAATATGGATGTAGTAATGAACGACCAAAAATAAAGAAAAAACAGAGTTATGAAAAATACAAAAAATGACGAAAGATACCCTATAAGGAATATAGAAAAAATAGATATAGAAACCCTAATAAATATTTTAGAAACAGAAAACAATTTAAACAGAAAACTAGTCAGAAAGATTATTGTCCTAAAGGCAAAACTAATTGCAGATGTTGGCTCTGCAATGAAGAAGGACATTATGCTAATAAATGTCCAAAGAAAAACACTAATAATAAGAAGCAGGAAGTTCTAAGGATAGCATACGATTGTGGATTCGAACCTATAGAAGAAACAGATTTTGAACTATCAGACATATAAATTATTGAATATCTTACAGATTTAGAACTATTTTCAGATTAGTCAGAAGAAGATTCTAGCTAAGAATAATCCGAACGCAACATTCATAAAAGTCACTATTGAAAATAAGAATCTTCTGGCATATATAGCCACAGGAGCAACACTTTGCTTTGCAAAAAGATCAACCATTAGAGGTTTGGATAAATTAGATAAACCATTAAAAATAGTTAGGGTATGCCTACTATGACATGCATGTCACCGTAACATGGATTTTTCGGTCGACCTAATCCAGAAGGCGGTCGACCGAATTGACTAATTTGGGCAGCACGAGAAAGCATTGCGGTCGACCTCAATGACCACCTGGTCGACCGCACTTAGTTTAAGTTGTTATTTTCGGTGGAAATCACGCATTAGAGAAGATGACGGCGAATGCTACATTAGGTCGACCTCACCTTAGACGTGGTCGACCACTTTCGACACGTATAACAGCAACCGCGAACAATCTTCTTCACAAAGGCTCTAAATCGAAAAAAACCTAATTCAGACTTTTGGTGGCGTTGAAGGGAACTTATATTCGTATTTATAGAGATTTAGGACGTGAATGTGTCGACCCAATTCGTTTTCTTTTCCAATTGTGGAACCTTTCTGCTGTTGGAATCCTTATCTAATACGGATACGGTGTGCATGCGGTCGACCTCTTACTAATGAGGTCGACCTGATAGGTGCACAAGGGTCGGCCTATGAGGTATCTGGGTCGACCTTTCATTCTGTTATACCACCAAAGAGGTCGACCATTTTATGTAGACGGTCGACCGCGTCTCTGAACCTCACATAACTGAATTTGTCAATTCGGTCGACCGCCTTGTGGATTAGGTCGACCGAAAAGTCCATGTCATGGTGACATGCATGTCACCGTAGCAAAATCCAAATAGTTATTGCAGATATATCTATCCATGAAATCTGGTATGTAAAACATTATGTGCCTATCATTATAGAAACCAATGTCTTTACTGCCAAAACAATATATCTGCATGACTCAGGATTAGATATAATAATAGAAAATAATTTTCTTATACTATATCAGCCGTTTACCCAAAGAATTAAAAGTATAAGTCTAAAAACACCTAAAATGAAAAATCAAGAGCCAAAGATTGTTACCACCAAGATAATAACAAAAAATTAAGTATTAAGAACTGTCTTACAAAGACTTAAAAATAGGCTTGAATATATTCAAGTGGCCTACGGAATAGCTGAAGAAAAACTAGAAGAAGTCTGTAGTGAACATCCTTTAGATAGTATAAAAAATACAAATTCAGAATTAATAGAAATTAAACTAAAAGATCCAAATATCGAAGTTAATGTTCCTAATAAAATACAATATACTCAAAGAGATGTAGAAGAATTTCTAGTATAATGTGGAGATTTACTCAATAAAAATATTATTCGAGAAAGTAAAAGTCCGCATAGTGCTCCGGCATTCTATGTAGAAAATAATAATGAAATTAAAAGGAGAAAAAGACGTATGGTAATAAATTACAAAAAACTCAATGAACACACTATAGGAGATAGTTATAAATTACCAAGAAAAGATTATATTCTGAAACGATTGAAAGGACAAACTTGGTTCAGTAGTTTAGACGCCAAATCGGGATATTGGCAATTAAGACTTCATGAAAATACAAAACCCTTAACAGCTTTTTCATGTCCACCACAAAAACATTATGAATGGAATGTGTTACCATTTGGAATGAAACAAGCCCCAAGAATTTATCAAAGATTTATGGATAAAAATCTAGAAGGATTAGAAGATTTTTGCTTAGCATACATTGATGATATTATTATCTTTTCAAATAAAGATAGAGCAGACCATGAAGAAAAACTAATAAAAGTTTTAGGAAGACTAAAGGAAATAGGACTGATAATTTTAAAAAAGAAATCTAAATTGTTAGTCAATGAAATTGAATATTTGGGAATGAAAATAAATAGTACTGGAGAACTAGAAATGACCACTAATGTTAAAGAAAAATTAGATAAATTCCCAGATAAAATGGAAAATAGAAAACAAATACAACGATTTTTAGGAAGTCTAAATTATATTAGTGAACAAGGATTTCTAAAAAATTTAGCGAAAGAAAGGAAATACCTTCAGCAAAAGATATCAGATAAAATACCTTGGAAATGGGATGATAATGATATAGAGGTAGTAAAATTTATGATAGCCAATTGTGATAATTTATCAAAATTATATAACCCATGCTATCGAGATTTTCTTATTGTTGAGACAGATGCATCAAGGGATACATGGGCAGGCTGCATGCTTGCAATACTAGAAGGCAAAAAGTTATTATCACTTGATCACTACGGCAATATACTCAGTAATGAATCAGACGATTCACCACTATCCCAACGCAGTAATGAATCGAATGATTCAAAACAATATGACCATACAATACAATTCAATACAGACAAATATCCAAAGAAGTTATGTAAATATATATCTGGAACACTCTCTTCCACTGAGAGAAACTACCCAATACATGAGCTAGAGACACTAGCCTGTCTCAGAACACTGAAAAAATGGAAACTAGAATTACTAACCAGTCGATTCGAATTACGAACCGACTCTAAATATATTACAGGATTTTGGAGATACAAGCTGGATGCAGACTTCAATAAAGGAAGACTCATTCGTTGGCAACAACAAATTCACTATTATCGACCATATATGAAGTTTATCAAGTCAACAGCCAATCCATTAGCAGACACCCTTACAAGGGAATGGAAGGAATAATCAAGCAAATGCAGCATCAGCAACAGCAGAAGGAAGAGCATATACGTACCCTCGAAGTTCAGCTTTCTCAAAGGCGGGGGGGGGGGGGGGGGGGAATTGGAGCAGATAAGAACCACCATCACCATTCTGCAAAAACAAACTAAAAGCACTGCTCAACCACAAACGATTCTGCAACACCAAACTATTCAACTACCATCTACAAAATGGGCAGACATGGTGGAAGAAGACGAGAAAAATGAAGAAGACGAAAGAAAATCAAAGAAGGGAAAATGATATGTCATTTACGACGGACCTTTTCGGGGACTCTATAACAACTGGGCAATAGTATCTCACCATGTTACGGGATACAACATCAAGCATCAATCATTTTCAACCAAAGAAGAAGCAGAGCAGGCATTAAGAGAATCATACAAGGCAATTGCTATGAAACAGAAGACAGAGTCAGTCACTCCACAACAAAGATTAGTGATGAAGATACCAAGCATCAGCATTAAGGATATTCCAACCACAAAGCAAAAGGAAGAATTCAATAGACCTACACTTAAAAAATTCCAACAATGTTGGGAAGATCTTCTCAATTACAAGGAAATTCACACTACCATGGGCGTCTACCCAACCTTTAAGGGAGGTCCAAGAGCAGTCATCATCACAGATAAAATCGCACCAACAACACTATTTGCTCTCCATCAATATGGATTAATCGACACAATATACACACAAAAGACCCATATCTTCGACGAATTCCCAACAAAGTTCAAGACAGTCGTAAAAAGGTATCTAGACTCATTCGCTAAGGGTAGAGAAATCTATCTACGATACACATCCAGTTATCCGGTATTTAACAAGGAAGAAATGATCGTTCCATCAAAAGTAATCATCAAGATGGGAGTATCTAATGGCAACTATCCAACCAGAGATGAATTAGAGCAAGCCAGGATATCAGAAGACTATCAAGTCAGATCATTATATTCAGTAAGTCAGGGCCTATATTATCTTAATCCAACAGATAATATTAAAGTCAATTATACCAGCACCAACAAGATCATCATCAGCAATTCTAAAAACCAGATCACAGCGGAAGAATGGGGATTTATCACAGATTTAGCCAAGCATTTTATCAATCTAAAAGGAATGTTAGCCCCGCTAACGTCAGAACAAAAACAACAACTTTGTGAATTATTGCAGCTACACGAGGATCACATATGCACCCACTGTGCAGCAGATATGACTACCTCCACTAGTAGCAGTAATGGAATCAAAGAAATGTGATCCACCAAGAAGACAAAAAATTAGTGGACGACTCGTCCACCCACCAAAGGAAAAAGATAAGAAGCCAAGGAGGAAAATGACTAAAGGAGAAGATGACAAGGATGACACATCAACCTTGACACATCAACAAGAAAACGACTAAAAGAAGTGTTTATGTTTTCTCTTTTGATCAATAATGTAGTCCATAACGTGTGTTTGTTTTTCTCCTCTTAGTAGAGAGTGATGTAAGTACATATGTAAGCAGGCAAAACCTCTGCATCTATAAATATGTACATCTGGACCTCATAAGGGGGCAGAGGAGAATAAAAGTTTGAGATTTCTCTCTCAATAGTTTAAGTGAAGTCTTGGTGCTTCGGCAGAAAGCGTTTGACGTAATACTCTGGAGACGTTCGTATCCACTATCACCCATTCATAAAAAACCATTCACCAACCATTAAACGCCACAAAAAATTCTCCAACACCATTTCAACGATCATCAACAATCAGCCTCCTTTGTATTACACCAAACACCACCATGGGAACGTTCAGCAGCAAGAAGTTGCATTATTCAATCTAAGCAACAATCAGGTATGTCAGATAACCCCAGCAGTAGTAATAGTTACTTTGATTAATTAAGTAAAAATGAGGAAGAAAATTATTTTCTAGATGGAATAATAGATGTCAAGAAAATTAAGGAACAAGCTAACTTTACCTTATCAGAAACACAAAATTTTATTACTAAGTCTTTTTTATCCAAACTATTTGATAGGAAAAATATAATAAAATATGGAAAAATGATAGGAGAAACGGCAGTACCAATAGAGCAAACTAAAGGAGATTTTTAATTCAAATAATAAACAGGGAACAAATTAGGAAAAAATTATCTAAGTTACAGCAGGAAGAAAGAAGTAAAATAGCTTACATTCATATTAGTACGATACAAATCATTCTAAAATCTACTATGAAAACAAGGATAAGTACACCTATAGAACTAGAGATAACGGATGATCGACTCATCAATAGATAAGAAATTATCATTGCAAAAGGAAAGGGAAATCTAGGAGTAGGAATAATCAAATTCGATATTAATTTACAACAAGGAATTAGTTTAACATATGGGAATCTTGACTCTTCTATTATTATAAAGTATGAATTAAAAAGAAAAAATTTCATGAAAGAAAATAGTAAACCATTTTCAGTAACATACCAGATAAACTATGATTTAACTAATAGTCATCATAGTCTAGCATTTAAGGACAAGGAAGCCATTACCATAGAAGATTTGTTCAAACCATTAATTCAACTAGAATCTCCTCTAAAAGTAATACAATCAAATTATGATTATCCAAGAATAAGTGTAGATGGAAGAATTTCTTCCATGAGACTAACCGATAAGCAGAAGGAAAAAGAGAAAGAAGAAAACAAGGAAATAAAAAATATAACTATACTTCATCAAAATGATAATACTAGTGAAATAAAAAAGTTACAAGAACTAATCGTAGAAATGAGTGAAAAATTATAAAGATGCCGAACACTCATTATATAAATAAATTGATAGAAGGAATAGACGCAATAGACCTTACATCAGGAAACGACATAAATACGGTTACATTAGAATTATCTCACTTTGTATCAGATATTGTAAAAGAACAAATGTGTATCAGAAATTCAGAAACATTGGAAGAAGCCTATCTAAAACTGAATTAATCACCGACATAATAACGAGTCTAAACAAAATAAAACAGAAACTAGAAAATAGATAAAACCAAGTATAACAAAATAACTTTAGAATCAGAACTAATATTCATCGAAGAAAATAAGGGAACAAAAGATTTTTTATGAAATTTGAAAAAGATGTTTTTGCATCATAACATGAAAAAAATAGGAAACAAAGAAAGAATGAGACCTTTTGAAAATGAAAGACGTGAGAATGAAAGAAAAGATAGCAAAGACTTTTTTGTCAAGGAAAATTTTTATTCTATCAAGCTCATATTTTGTACGTATATAATTTTGGTACCAGAGCTTGAATTACGAAAAGAAAAGAAAATAATTAGCCAAACATTGAATTACGAAAAAGTGTCCCAACGAGCTTCCTTAACTCGGCTCGTTTGCAGCCATACTCTCATGCCACGAATTTTAAAAGAAGACTCTCATTTTCCAATTTCATCATTATATTATGTATATATTTGTCACAAAAAAATGGCTATACTCGTTACAAAGGTCCATGTTTTGGTTACACTTCTGTATTTTGTCTAAACTAAACTACACATACAATTTAATATTAATATTTGAATCAATGTTACTTGAGTTTCGATTTCAGAACTAAATGTCTTTCTATAAAATATAAATAACTTAAGATAAACTACAAATACAGAAGTAGCATCACCAAAAATATTCCTAGATTTTAATTAAAAAATAACAATATACACAATGTAGTCTAGTTGGTTATAATGCTCTTTCTTCATTTAAGTGACCAGCGTTCGAACTCCAATGGTAACATTCTTTAATATATAAAGATAAAGTGGGTGCAATGACAAAAATGACATTCCTAGAATCACTCTCAGGCCACGAAATTTGAAATGAGAGAATTCCAACCCATGTTTTGCCTTTATATATCTTGTAAAAATAAAAACGAGGAAAAGCTCCAGCCATGACAATTCTTTCTTTTCTGGGTTCTGGTAGAGTTTAATAGGCCTGTGCTCAATAGACCGTAAGTGGGCTTGGAGCCCATCATGCACGTACAAGATTATGTGTATATGGCATGGTTGGTTGTCATGCCAACGGGTATTAGTTATATATATATTTTTTTAATATATATGTATTAGTGTATCGATTAAATTGAGGTCCCAAATATTTTGAGGTCCTTTGTTGCGGTTCAAGCCAACAAAGGATCTAGGCACGGCCTGCCTGCACTCGTGATGCATTATAGCGTCGTTGGGACCATGTGGCAGATTATTATTATTATTTGGTTGGGATATTAGTATTGGTTTATGCTTTATTGTTTTTTTAGAGAGTTTATGCTTTATTATTATGTCTTGTCTAGAAAGTTATTATTTATCTTGTAATTTTAGAATTGGTTAGTCTTGGCGTAAAAAGAGTTTGCGGGGATTAGTTCTATAAAGATAAAGTGGGTGCAATGACAAAAATGACTTTCCTAGAATCACTCTCAGGCTACAAAATTTGAAATGAGAGAATTCCAACCCATGTTTTGCCTTTATATATCTTGTAGAAATAAAAACGAGGAAAAGCTCCAGCCATGACAATTCTTTCTTTTCTGGGTTCTAGTAGGGTTTAATAGGTCTGCGCTCATTAGACCGTAAGTGGGCTTGGAGCCCATCATGCACGTACAAGATTATGTGTATAAGGCATGGTTGGTTGTCATGCCAACGGGTATTAGTTATATATATATATATTTTTTTAATATATATGTATTAGTGTATCGATTAAATTGAGGTCCCAAATATTTTGAGGTCCTTTGTTGCGGTTCAAGCCAACACAGGATCTAGGCACGACCTGCCTGCACTCGTGATGCATTATAGCATCGTTGGGACCATGTGGCCGATTATTATTATTATTATTATTTGGTTGGGATATTAGTATTGGTTTATGCTTTATTGTTTTTTAGAGAGTTTATGCTCATTATTATGTATTGTCTAGAAAGTTATTATTTATCTTGTAATTTTAGAATTGGTTAGTCTTGGCGGAAAAAGAGTTTGCGGGGATTAGTTCTATAAAATATGTAACTTGCCTATACGTTTTTATTCATGAATGAGAAGCAAATTATTCCGATAATTATCGTAGTTACTTAGAATTAGAAGTAAAAGATAATGTCTCAGTTCATTCATCAAACACCACCATTGCCAATAAAAAATAATGTAACTTGCCTATACGTTTTTATTCATGAATGAGAAGCAAATTATTCCGATAATTATCGTAGTTACTTAGAATTAGAAGTAAAAAATAATGTCTCAGTTCATTCATCAAACACCACCATTGCCAATAAAAAATAATGTCTCAATCGGTAGCTTTGTAGCTGGTAGTGATCGTGGTGACGATGATCATGTGTTACTGTCGCGGGCTTAGCTCCGGCCAGACCACGGATTTGTGCGGCAGCAAAGACGACCTGAAGTCATTGGCGAAGGCAGCCCTTCCATGAGTGGGTCCCCGGACCCACCTTGGGCTTTGACAAGAATGACAAAAAGTACATATATGTATGTGCTGCAGGCGCCTGCAGCCTGTACATGAGCTTTGACATTGGCCCTCTAGAGAATTGTAATGGGTTTTCTCATGACCCAAAGCTCTATCCAATTTCATTTACTTTTAACATATTGTAGTTGAGTTAATAAATAAATAAAAAAACTCCCAACAAAATGTTTATTGAGTTCTCAATCCCTAATTGCTACAACCGACAAATATCTTTGTTGACTATCGACCTTACCTCTCCATCCAAAGGCTTCAGGCGAACTCTCACCCACCACACCACGCGTCCGTCCGTTCGAGTTTTCGTCGTCAAATTTATTGTGCCGATTACAAAATCCCAGTTCCGAGTTACCGATCGGTGGAATCCAAACTTGGCAATTTACTTTAGGTCATCGATTCTTGATTCAATTTTCTCTTTGACAACTTCTCTTCCAAGGTAATCCCTATTCCCTAATGGTCTAATCAATCGCATACGAGAGATAATTAGAAGGCTAGCATTGTTTGTTCTTATTTTAAGAGGCTAAGAATTGCCGAATTGAATTAGTTACTTGAATTTCAAAAAGCAATGACAATATGTTGCAGGGACCTACCCTAACACAATTCCTGGCTACGCCACTGCTTGAAGTTGTGCAATGCAAGCGACAGCAACGGGTTCTGCAACCCGAACGATTTCAAAGTGCGATTCCCAAAGAGATTCCAAGTTAAATTGCTGAATTCGCTCGCGCTTTCTTTTATCTACGACGACGGCAAGAAGGCAGGCGTTACCGAATAACACTTGATCCTCCTGTGTATGCCTATTACTGTTGCGATAGGGATTTCAAGGGTCGTTGCGGCGGCTGTTTCGACAGAGACGTCTGTTTGAGGATATTAATTATTTAGTAAAAAATAATTAATTCCTTGTCCTACAAGTCCCTTATTTCCTTGTCCTTGTCAAAGAAGGAAACTTGGTTGTCATTAGGGTTTTAACCCTATGTCTATATAAGTTTAGCTACGGAGATTGTCGTAAGTAAGCCGTCACAATGTAGTCTCTAATAAAATCGTCAGCCGTGAGCTCTTTTGAGCTCACCGTGGATTAGTCTCGATCAATCAATCGATCGAGGATACCACGTAAAATCTTGTGTTCTTTGTTCGTTTTAATTCCGCATCATCAAATTCTTCATGGTATCAGAGCGAAATTCGATCCTTGTCTAGGGTTTTGAGCTTCCGCACATCACCATACGTTCCTCATCCATGTCATGAACTAGTTGGTCCCAATAACTCGAGTTGTTGGGAGAAAGTTATGCTAGATATTATACATGCCCGTGTATAGTGCTTAACCACTTTCTTACACCGTCATGCGCAAGAAAATCCGGAGCTAGTGTGATACTGGATATATGTTCTCTAAGGTATGAGACTTACGACATCTGTGACCCTAATTTTGCTTGACTAGCAATATGAAATAAAAAAATTATTCATGCAAGAGTTTATATATAGAACTGTGATACTGTTTGTCTTGTTATTGATTTCCTGGTGTTGGAACTTGGAAACCACTCTGTAACTCAATGACTACTCCATGAATGAAATAAATCTTTTCCTTTGTTTGCTATATGTATGAACTCAAATACTCAATCGTATGACTAGTTTGGCTGAAAAGGGCGGGATTCAAACGTAAATGGTAGGACAACAACAAGCATAGTAAATAGAGGAATCCGTACATGTAACCTACATTAATCGCCAATATGTATATCACCTATCGTTTTAGAGCGAGTCTAAAAATACTCTAGAGGAAACTTGTTTATGCAACTTCTTTTCATGGTTTTCTCTCGTCCATATCTAGTTTAGTTTTAGTTTATGTAACTTTTATTTTACAAAGCAATTCAAGGGGGCAGCTCAACCCCAAAAAGCCGAATTTCAATCCAAGAACAAAGTGTTTATTATCTAAGTATAGTGAGAAGTGAAAGGTTCTAAGGGAATATATCATGGTTGCCAACCAAGTAAATTTGTCCTCTATTCTATACCGGGTCATTAGGAGGAAAAAACTATCATATGCGATTGATAAATAAAAGTTTCGAATGGATAGTAGACAGAATCCAAAGATTTAGTTCGATCTTGTGGTACCTTTGGAAAGAGAGATGCAATCACAAGTATAACAATCGAAAGCTGGATGAGGAGGAGATCGTCCCGCATGCGTTGGCCTGGCTCTCTTCGTTTCTGGCGGCTAATGCATCTCCAGATCCGAGCTCTTTTGCATGCCCTCCCCGGCACCATTCTCCACCTCTTCGCCATTGGATCCCTCCTCCCGAGGGCTTCTATAAATTGAATTCTGATGCGGGCGTTATCCAGAATCAGGGAGTTGGTTTGGGTTGTATCGTTCGAGACTGGAGGGGTGATTTTGTGGGCGCTATGGCAAAAAAGGAAAGGGGAGTTGTCCAACCGATCGAAGGGGAAGCGAAGGCGCTGGTTATGGGATTGAGGGAGGCAAATCGGAGAGAACTAGGCCCTCTTGTTGTTGAATCTGACTGCCAGGTGCTTGTGAACCTTTTGAAGAGCGGAACTGAAGTTTTCACTGAATTTGGGAGTTTGGTGTGATGAGTTGAGGATGTTGGCAAGGGTGAATGAATCTCTGGTTGGGGAAGAAGTTAGGTGGTGTTTTGCTCCGAGGAAGACCAACTCAGTGGCCCACTGGTTGGCTCACGTTGGTTTGGGTTGGGATCAACAGGTTGTGTGGGTGGAAAATCCTCCTTTGTTGCTTTGTTCCCTGATTGAGGCTGATTTGGGCCAAGGCTCTTTGGGCCAGAACTGATTTCCATTAATAAAATTTACCAGATTTCCTATAATAAATAAATAAATAAATAAACCTTCCATCTTCCTGTCTGGCTGTCTCTCTCCAAACCTAATGATCATTCCCTCTCCCCTTCCTCCTCTCTATCTATATCAACCTATTTCTCCATCTATACAACCTTCTTCCCTCCTCCTCCTCCTTCCTCTCCTGCAACTCATGGAGATATGGGCAGAAAGTGCCCTTGACTATTATTTTGGAATCCAATGATGGGCTGATAGCCAGTTATACATTCTCTGTCGGCAAAGTCGAGCGCTTAGTGATCATATTAGTGTGGAAAACAGTGCGGTCGCAACCAGACCAGATCATATACACACATGGTATGTAGTCCAGATCATATACTATACATAATTGTAGAAATATAATAACTACTATCTTGTGAGACAGGAATAGAGAGTTGCGATGTGGATGCTGATCGAGCAGGTGAACGACAAGAGTCTTTCTCCCAAAGAGCACGAAGTCTACTCATGAAACCTACAAACAAAATTAACGCTTGTTCCCCATAATGTATCAATACACCATAATATAGTATGATTGTAGGAATATACTAACTACTATATACCACTTTCCGCTACCGTCTTACGCAATACACTATTTGCCTATTTGGTTTTGATTTCAAGAAACATATCAAATTCTATAGATCACGATGAAATTGTACTTTCAGTTTAAAAATTTTCAAAATTTGAATTAAAATTTAATGTGACACAGGTTGATACTATATTTTCCCCCAAATATATCGAAAAAAATGAATAACATTTTCTGGATCGCAGTGAACACATTCTATCTGTGTAATTTTTTTCAAATTTTTATTAAAATAAAGAAGATATATATCAATAAGAAAAGTGTGAAAAAATTACACACCTTAGATCTCACCCCACTCGAAATTAATGGATCAAATATGACCATGTACAAAAGCATAAGCAAGGTTTAAACATGCACCTACCCTTGACCTGTGAAAAATATATGAAGCCCAAAACACTACTTTTGAAATTAAAATGCAAAACCATAAATACCATATATATTTTTATCAGATACTTAATTAGTGGATTTAAAATCAGATTTTTTTATGTATATATATGGAAAACGTATCTCCGCTAGTTAAGACAAACCAAAATTTGCTCGAACATAATTCATATAAATTAAAGAGCTCTCATCTTTCTCAATTTTGTACGTTCTACATTCCACTTTGTAATTTGTAACTAGTGGTAAGCTATTACCACAACATATTCTCTTCCAGAAGTTAAAGGAAAAAAAAAAGCAGATTCCCAAATTCCAAATTCCAAAGTATGAAGAACTCCAACATCTTTCTTCTCTTCTTACTTGCATCTTTCATCATCATCGGTAAATATCTCCTAATTCCCTTGCCATTTTTTGGGATTTTAATTGGTCATTCAAATGCGTTAATTTCACGACATATATACAAATATACAGGAAATGAAGTAGCCATGGCGAACAAAATAAGTACTGATCAATCTGAATGGATCTGTTATAAAGGAACGGCGAAGGTGACCGGTGATTGTATTCCAAATACATGCAATTCCGCTTGCAAGGTGCAATATGGGGGTTCGGCAACCGGTCTATGCCGAAGTGAGCTCTTATGTACCTGTTATGGCCCATGTAAGATAAATTAACTTTGATATTCCTGTAAATTCTTCAGTCCGCTAATAAAATTTATTAGTTACGATTATTTCCCTGTATGCATTCATGTTTTGAACTAGATTTTTATTTTTATTTGTGTGGAAGACAAAGTTATCCATGTATATATAAGAAGAACTATGTAATCATCAACTATAAGAGATGAAGAACCTGAATTCAATATCGAGGAAATTTGGTTGAGTCTAAATTTGACTAACCAGTCTGTTTGACGATATAAGTAGTCAAGGAGAAGATGACATGTTGATGCAGCTGATCAGCCCAAGGTCGGAAGCCCATTTTCACAGTATAAAACCATAAGTATGAGAATATTAAAGCAAGCGAGCGCGAGCGGTTCGTACATTACTGCTTTAATTGATATTAAATCGTTAATGAACCTGTGCATCATAATTATGAGAATAATTTAAGTAGAATTAATATATATAATTACATACTAAATCATAAATTCCAAATAAAACTAAGATGAGTACTAAAGGTTTTGAAGTTCAAACTTCAAACGTTAATATTCTCTATAAAAATAAATAAAAATGGTTTGATTACTAATTTATTCCTACAAAATTTTGAAATTGTAATTATTTTTTACCTTTTTTTTATATAAAAGGAATTATTTTAAGTTAAATACATTTGCATATTTTCAATAATATTCTAAGAAATTTTCATATTGAAACAAAACAAGCATAGCAAAGTTGGAAATATTTTGTCTTGTTGCTAAGAGTGTCTCGATAGTTTGATGCTTAAGGATGAGTTATTGAACAAGAACGTATCATCGGATTCCTTACGCTATTGGAGTGTGAAGCCCATGACAGAAGAGTCAGAAGATTGCCTACGGTAAGCAGACAAAGATGGCCCCTCCGAAGTAGAATTTACAGCTTTAGTTTTAAGCAACACACAACGACCGATGCATGAGAAGCCCCAATCAAGTAATGGAGCATAATCCAAAAAAAGTGAAAGCGCAAAAAAGGCGGAGAAGTGGACAAAGCGGTTAACATTGAGGGCAAGGTTGGTTTTAAAAGGAAGAGAATGATGGAAACACGATATATGGGGGAGACTGGTCATCCATTGACAATTATTGTTAAATTGATACAAAACGGAAATCAATAACTGGACAAGCAAGCAGTGTTAATTGTTGGGTATTTGCGGAAGTAATGGTAATTTTGGATCAAAACAAAGGAAATAATTGGTGTTTAATCACTCTTTTTTATAAATTACTCAAACAAACAAGGCATTAACTTTTGGCACTTGTTCTTAATACTCACACACGCAGGAGACTTCCTATCCTTTCTTTTCTTTTTTGTTTTTCACTTCTCTGACACTCCCATACCCAAACATACTACACATATATATTGTAATGAGTAGTAGAGAAAGACAAATAACTATAATAAACAATTGGGAACAAATCACTTATGTAGATGGCCCTTTGCATACACTCTCCACGTTGCTCCATGTGCAAGACTTGATAATGGAAGTGACCATTGGTCCATCCAATTTATTTCATGCATTATCATGTCTTCCTCTTCTTTATTGGCAGCACCAAGTTGGAGCCTTCAATCAAACTCCCCATGCATAAATGCAATAGGTAGCTTTTCTTGTCAATGTCTTGTTGGTAGAAGGTTGAGATGTCTCTTCTTATGTAAATGAGTTTTCCTCTTGAGGTGATTGTAGTGGGACATTTTGATAATGACAATTATTATTGCAAATTACCATTCAACACCCCCTCTTAATTTGCAATTTGGAGTAGCTCCTTGAACTTCTCGAACTTCTCACGGGTGATCGCCTTTGTCATGATATCTGCTGGCTGGTCGTCGGTGTTGATAAATTTCATCACGATTAATCCTTCGCTGACGAGGTCTCGGATGAAATGATGACGCAACTCGATATGCTTCGATCTTGCTTGAAATACTGGATTCTTTGTCATGGCTATGGCTGACATGTTGTCACAATGAATAATGGTTGGACCATTTTTATTTTGCTGCAAATCAGAAATTAATCTTTTTAGTCATACCGCTTCGCATGCTGCATCTGTAGCTGCGATATATTCTGCTTCGGCTGAAGATAATGCCACAGTCTTCTGCTTTTTTGAACTCCAGGAAATAGGTTTTGAACCCAGGCAGAATATATACCCCGATGTGCTTTTTCGATCATCTAGTGATCCTTCCCAGTCACTATCGGTATATCCAGTCAGCTTGCTTTCTGCTTCTTTCTTGTACGTTAGGCCCAATTTTTTAGTACCTTGAAGATACCGCAAAATTCTTTTGGCTGCTGCAAAATGAAGTTTGCTAGGTTCATTCATAAATCTTGATATAAGACTTACTGAATAACATATATCCGGCCTGGTATGTGTCAGGTAAATGAGTGACCCGACAAGACTTCTGTATAGCTTTCCATCGATTTTTTCAGCTCCATCATTGCGTTGTAAT
Source organism: Linum tenue (assembly GCA_946122785.1). Classification (NCBI taxonomy): domain Eukaryota; kingdom Viridiplantae; phylum Streptophyta; class Magnoliopsida; order Malpighiales; family Linaceae; genus Linum; species Linum tenue. The sequence continues at coordinate 12,346,798 of CAMGYJ010000007.1, read as the reverse complement.
TTCTCGTTTAACGCTATCGGTGTTGAGATTGGTTTGCATGTTGCCATGTGAAATCTTTTCAGCATATCTTCGGTGTACTTCTCCTGTGAAATAAATATTTCTCCAGGTGACTGCTTCACTTGGATCCCAAGAAAATATTTCATGACTCCCAAGTCCGTCATCTCGAATTCTTTCATCATGGTACTTTTGAATTCTTCGATCATATGTTGATTTGTACCTGTATAAATCAAGTCATCAACATACAAACAAACCATTAGAAAATCTTTTCCATCTCCCTTTTTTATGTAGAGAGATGCTTCACTCGGACTTCTTTGAAATCCGTTTTGATGAAAATATCGATCAATTCTGCTGTTCCAGGCTCTCGGTGCTTGCTTCAACCCGTATAAAGCCTTTTGGAGACGATAGACTTTGTCTTCTTCTCCTTTTTTCTCATAGCCTCGTGGTTGCTCCACATAGACTTCTTCTTCCAATTCTCCGTTCAGAAATGCTGATTTGACATCCAGCTGGTATACTGGTAACTCCAGTTGAGCAGCTAGAGCGAGAACTGTTCTGATGGTCTCCATCCTCGCTACTGGTGCATATGTCTCGTGAAAATCAATACCGGGCTGTTGTAAATAGCCCTTTGACACCAGTCGAGCTTTGTACTTCTGGATAGTACCATCTTCATTGAATTTGATTTTATAGATCCATTTGAGACCTATAACCGGCTTGTCCTCCGGTTGATCAACAAGCTCCCATGTCTTGTTTTTCTCGATCATGGAAATTTCTGCATCCATTGCCTCATTCCAAACTTCTTCTTTGGCTGCTTCTTCAAATACTTGAGGTTCACAAGAAAAATATGCAACATGACTTGTTTCATAAATTTCTCGCAAAGACCTTGTTTTTAACGGAGGTGAATCCGAGTGTGTTACGACGTCTCTGAAGTCGTCTCCTTCTGGGCTAGGTGCAGAATTTCTTTCTGGACTTGCAACTGGATCTGGGTTGTTGCTGGGATCTTCTGGAATTGCTGAATCCTCCAGAATTTCATAACTTGGTGGAGATTGAGAAATTGGATTTTTCCAATTCCACTCCGCCATCTCATCAAAGATCACATCTCGGGAAACCACCACCTCGTTCTTTACTGGGTTGTAAAGACGATAGCCTTTGGATTCATCACTGTAGCCGGTGAAGATTAGCTTCTCTCCCTTCTGGTCAAACTTGTCTCGGTTTGGAGTAGATATATGTGCATAAGCTATGCATCCAAAGACTTTGAGGTGATCCACCTGTGGTCTCTTGTGGTGCCACGCATGTATCAGTGTCTTGTTCCGAACTGCTTTGGTTGGTGATCTGTTGAGGATGTAAATTGTTGTATTGACCGCTTCTGCCCACAAGTTGTTGGGAAGCTTCTTTGCTTTGAGCATATTTCTCGCCATCTCCACAATCGTGCGATTTTTCCGTTCTGCCACACCATTTTGTTGTGGTGTGTAACGGACCGTCAGCTGCCTTTTTATCCCGTTGTTGCGGCAATACTCCATGAACGGAGTATAAATAAATTCTCCTCCATGATCTGTACGGAGAGTTTTGATTTGATGGCCACTTTCCTTCTCAGCTACTGCTTGGAATTGAAGGAATTGGGGAAAAGCTTCTGACTTTTGCTCTAGAAAGAATACCCACATCATTCTGGTGAAGTCATCTACAAATAGTAGAAAATATCTTTTACCGCTGAGTGATTGTGTTCGGGTTGGACCGCATATGTCTGCATGTACCAACTCTAGTGGCGCTTTTGCTCTCCAAGATGTCTTTGGAAATGGTAAACGATGCATTTTGCCATATATGCATCCTTCACAGATTTTGTCTTCTCTGTTGATCTAGGGAAGTCCCACCACCATATTTTTCTGCCTCAATAATTTGAGACCTTTGAAGTTGAGATGACCATATCTGAGATGCCATAGAAAGGATTGATCCAGATTTTCACTCTGGAATGCTACTTCACCATTTTGTGACATAGCAAGAGAGAAAATTCTGTTGGAAGTCATCGAGACTTTGGCCACCATGAAATTGTCTGCTTTGTTGATAGTCTCGCACACGCCATTATCAAACAATAGCTTGTAATTTTTCAGCATCAGTTGTCCCACGCTAAGTAGATTGAGAGTTAGCTCCGGAACATACAAAACATCTCGGATGAGAGTTTTGTTACCTTCTTCTGTGCATACAACAACTGTGCCTTTTCCTTCCACTTTTAGCTTCTTCTCGTCTCCCAATTTAACTTGAGAGCGGTATTGGTCATCGATGTCGGTGAAGGACTCCAGATCTCCAGTCATGTGGTTACTGCAACCACTATCCACCATCCAGGGAAGCTGTGATTTTTGCTCACCATTCACGCATGATAAGGCCACCATATTGCTTTCTTCATTTTTGGTGCCGCTTGACTCGCCTTCTTCTTGCTTGTTCTGGAACCAGCAATCTCTCTGGGAGTGGTTTTGAATTCTGCACTTGGTGCACTTGAATCTGCAGTCTTTTGTTGCATGACCCGCCTTTTTGCAAATTATGCAACTCGAGCCGGTGTAGCCCGATCGTTGTTGTTGATAATTTTGTCTGTTGTTTCCTCTGTAATTGGATCTTCCTCTTCCTCTTCCTTGTGAGTTTCCCCCTCTCTGGCCTTGCTCCGATTTGGCATATTTACTTTCCGTCATGTTGACTTTTGACGAGAAAGCTTGCTCCAATGGCGGTTTGGTGAATCGACTCATTCTTTGCTCATGTGCTACAAGTGAGCCCATCAACTCGCTCATTGGTAGATTTGCCAAATCTTTGGTTTCTTCTATCACAGCAACAATATGCTCAAACTTTGATGATAAACTGCGGAGAATTCTCTCCACAATTTTTCTTTCTTCCATGACGTCACCAGTAGCTTTTATCTGGTTGACTGTCTCCGCTACACGCGAATGGAAGTCTTTGATGGTGTCGGTTTCCTTCATCATCAAGTTGTCGAACTGTCGCCATAAACTTTGTCGCCTGATGGAGATCGACTTTTCAGAACCTTGAAATTGTGTACGCAAGACATCCCAAGCTTCTTTCGCCTTTTTGATGCCATAAATTCTTGGGTAAATAGATTTGCTCACTGCTTGCTGAATGGTTCTCAAGGCGCTGGCATTTTGCTTGGCATTCTCCTTGTACTCCTTTGTCTGCTTGCCTGCTCGTTTCTTTGAGTCTTCATCCTCGTCTTGTGGATCTTCGTAGCCTTCTTGGACGATATCCCACAGATCTTGAGAGATGAAAATTGGCTCCATTTGGGCACTCCAGTACTCGTACAATTCTCCATCAAAAATGGGAATTTGATTAGAGGAGGTAGCAAACATGGTATGTGATGAAGTTGTTGCCATGGCTTTTTGAGAAAATATTGTGTAGGCTAGAAATTTGGGGATTTTTGAGAGGATAGAAGGGTATTAGCTCTGATACCAAATTTGTTGGGTATTTGCGGAAGTAATGGTAATTTTGGATCAAAACAAAGGAAATAATTGGTGTTTAATCACTCTTTTTTATAAATCAGTCAAACAAACAAGGCCTTAACTTTTGGCACTTGTTCTTACAACTCACACACGCAGGAGACTTCCTATCCTTTCTTTTCTTTTTTATTTTTCACTTCTCTGACACTCCCATACCCAAACATACTACACATATATATTGTAATGAGTAGTAGAGAAAGACAAATAACTATAATAAACAATTGGGAACAAATCACTTATGTAGATTGGCCCTTTGCATACACTCTCCACGTTGCTCCATGTGCAAGACTTGATAATGGAAGTGACCATTGGTCCATCCAATTTATTTCATGCATTATCATGTCTTCCTCTTCTTTATTGGCAGCACCATGTTGGAGCCTTCAATCAAACTCCCCATGCATAAATGCAATATGTAGCTTTTCTTGCCAATGTCTTGTTGGTAGAAGGTTGAGATGTCTCTTCTTATGTAAATGGGTTTTCCTATTGAGGTGATTGTAGTGGGACATTTTGACAATAACAATTATTATTGCAAATTACCATTGAACATTAATTACTTACATGGCTGTGATGAGGTTTTATTTAGCTATTGGCGCTGCATGCAAAGACGTCAACCACCAAAGTCAGGGTTGCAGATGTCGTAAAGCTCATACCTTAGAGAACATATATCCAACAGCATGCTCCCTCCGGATCTGCTGGCGCACCCGTCTTTCATGCGCTTGACGGCTCTGTCGAAACAGCCGCCGCAGCTGTCGCAGTAGTAATAAGAGTAGACCGGAGGATCAAATGTTATTATATATATATATATATATATATATATATATATATATATAACCTGACCCATATATACATATATATATATATGGGTCAGGTTACAGTGCTAACTCCATAAGGGGTTAGCACCGTACTAACCATTCTAATAATCATTTATTATATTTAATTAAATCTGACGATGAAAAGTAATGAGGGGTATATTTGGTATTTTGACAAATTAAATTTAATAAATAAATTACATTTTAAAATATTTATTCCGTCTCTTTAATCAAGCATTTTTACAAGGAAAAATTACTACTACAAAAATGATACAACCACAACCATTTATCGTAGTAGCGATTTTGGTGACTTATAGTAGTAGTAGTTTTGGTGGCTATAGTAGTGTTTTTATAGGTTTACCGTAGCTATTTTAATTTGACTAGTTGTGTTTTTGCTGATTTTTAAGTAGCAGTGGTTGTTGAATATTATGATGAGTCACTTCTTAAAAATAGCTACTATAATCTAATATCTACAAATAGAAATCATAACTACAAATTTACTACTACTCGAAAACAACCACTACAAAATTACTACAAAATCACTACTAACAAAACAACCACTACAAAATTACATCTACAAGTAAAAAAACTACTAAAAAACTTCTATCACAAATAATCAAAACACTACAAATGGTTACCAAATCAATTATTACAATAAGAATAATACCTATAAATAGCTACAACATTCTCATATATACAACAACAACAAAAACACTACAACACAAATTACTACTAATCACATCAAATACATAGTCAGTAGCAATATGATGGGAAGCTTTCCGGAGTAAAGCAAAATGGGATTCCCCTTTCAAACTTTGCTGGCGATTCATCGTAATTAAGAAAGGAAAAAAGAAATAAAGAGGGAACAGATCTGGAAATCTTCTTAACATATCCGCTTCGATTTCCCTCACTCTCTTTCTGGAGATTCTCTCCTCTCTATCTGCTATGCCATTATCAGATTCGTCCATCCCATCTCTCTGCATCACTCCATTACGGCGAACCCGACGATGACGTCGAAACAGATCCGGCGACTTCATCTGATTCGATCAACCGCGTCTCACGATGACGTCCATAATCAGATTTGGTCCGTCGAGTCTCTTTGTCTCGCTCCGTTCTTGCCATAAACGTCGAGACGATGACACAAGCGGCGGTGGCAGCTATACCCGGCGGTGGTGCTCGCACACGCTCTGGCCCCTGGTGGAGTTGGTGGTGCTCGCCGTCGTTTCTCCAACTTCCGTTTCATATCTACGTGCGGTTTGTGATAGAGAGGGGAGGCAGAGAGTCGTTTACTGTGTGGGTTGGAGAGAGAGGCAGCTGGGAGACGGTTTTATAATTAGGGTTTAGAGATTTTAATTAAGTAATTAACCAAAATAACCTTCAAATAATTAGGACTCTTGGATTACTATTTTAATCTAATTGCTGGAAAGATAGTTAGCATGGTGCTAACTCGTTAGGGGTTAGCACCCAATCTCATTCCATATATATATATATATAATTAGCAGGTTCGCAGCGCACACAGCTGGAAAGAGAAGTGTACGTAATTAAAAGTCTAAACACTTTTAAATAATTATTGTTAAATCTGTTAAAGAGCAAGTATCTGGCAGTAGTAGTTGTTATTCATAGGACAAGTAACCTGTGGTTAAAACACGGCTCAATACAACAAAGTACCTCCATCCTCATTTTTAACGGGAAAAAGCCATAGTTATTATGCATTGCGAGAAAGGTGTTTCAGGGAGCACTTCTACTATGCTCTAAAGTATGAGTGTTTTAATGTACAATTTGAAGTTGTACCATAACGTTAAATGTATAAGTTTAGGTTATACCATAAAGGAATTTGTACCCTTATGTTATGGTACAACTTTACAACTTAAAGTTGTACCATCACATAAATGTACAATTTCAAGTTGTACCATAAAAGAATTTGTGCAAAAGAGTATAGGTACAATCTAAAGTTGTACCATAATATTAAAAATATAACTTCAAGTTATACCATAAAGGCAAAAACTTATAGCACCAATACTATATAGCATAGTAAAATTCCTCGTTTCAGGGATATATGTACCAAGCCAAGCGAAATTGTACATTTTCAAATTGAAAAACAAAATTGAGCAAACAAGCTTACCTATTCCTTTCCTCCCGCGCGACCCAATTGGAAACCCTACACCAAAACTCACCATTGCATCATCAACGTCCTGTTGGTTGCGTCGAGCGCGAGACTTTATACCTGTCTTCCAATAACTCAAACAAAGATAAGCTCAATTATAATAATTTACCCAATTGAAGGACACGCTAAAAGAAATCCAACTATCAGCCTAGTGAATCTGAAAATTAGAACCTTGACCGAAATACTAATCAAACCACTTCAGCTTAGTTTCTAGTTTAAAAACTTTACTTAGGCTATTGATAGTAAGACCCACTTAATTAAAACCCAGCGTTTAACCTGACTGGGGTTCTAAGCCCAATAGCTCAATTCAAACGGAATAAATAAATTAACCCAGAAGCCCAGCCCAACCAGTTTCTTGTTCCAACCCAGTCTCAAAGTGACAGAATAAAACGACAGTATTTTAATTCCAAAATCAGACTAGCTTTCCTTTCCCTACACAAGCAGACACACGCTCTCTATGTTCTAATAGGCTTTGAGAGCTTAAAGCCCACTCACAGCCTAGCTGTAAAACTTAAGCCTGACCCAACTTGTGGAGACAAGTGAAACAGTGAGTTCTGATTTATTCAAACTCGCACCAATTTTCCTCTTCCCTTGTATTCGATCAAAAGCAGCCCTGTAACTAAGGTTAGACAAACAAAATCATGAACACCACGAACTGGTTAAAAGAACCTAACAGTTCTGCCCGGAAACTTAGAACCGAAATACACCAAACCCAGGAAATGAGAGCTGATGCTTAGCACTTCTGTCAGGGCTTCCTTTCTCTTCAGTTCTGATCGAGATCCCTGCAATCACAGACTCCACAGAAACACACACAGAAGCATTCACAGAACACAAACAGAAAGAGCAGAGTAAGAACACAGCCCACGATTTTTACGTGGTTTCCAGTGTTTCCCCAACACTAACCCTCAAAGCAATTCTCCCCGAACCCTTTGAGAAACCCCTTTCCTATCAATCTAGCTATTCTCACAAAATCCCCTTTTGTCTTAGCTAGCTTTTTGATCACTTGAAAGGTTGCGATTGCTCTTCCCTCAACTCGCCTTTTTATAGGCTGCCATGTAGCCGTTGCTAATTCAAATTCCTTCCCTTATTAGTGATGATTTGCTTGATAGTCCATCTTCATGATTTGCTAATTCAAATTCCTCCTTCTTTCCATGTTTGCTCCTGATCTTCTTTCCTTCTCAAGTGGCCTTTGACTAGCTTGTTCCAACAGTCTCCCCCTAAGCTGTCAATGGCCAACCTTCTCCCCCTGAACAGGATGTCACTGACTTCAGACTAAACTTGTCAAAGCTTCACTCTTAATATGCTAATAATCAGAACCTGCACACTTAAGCAAACCGTTGGTGTAGCCTGTCCAAAAAACTAAAGGCTATCATGAGTTGAAAAGACAACTGGGAGTCCATTTTTATTCGTAGAAATAGTAATCAAGGTACATTCAACACAGTTACTCAACATGACAAAGTTTAAACTCATCCAAGCAAAAATCAATGACCCAACAGACTATGACTCAAACATAAAAGAGACAGCAGACTTCTACTTGATTAAACCAACCCATACCATAAATGAGACAACAGACTATTACTTGATTGACCCAACCCACAACATTCAACTACCACTAAATCATCTATGGATCTCCCCCTAAGCCTAGTAGTCGACGGTTCTTAGTAGGTGTATTCCGGAGACGAAGCATACTCCGATGGGTCGACTTCCTCATCCTCCGAAGGTAAGAATAAAACCTTGTTGACCTTCTTGCCAGAAGAACTGGCCTTTTTTCCTTTTAGGGCCATGGTGAGATCATGAAGAATACCTTTTCCCTCCTTCTCCAGCTTTATCCCTTCCTGGAGATGTCCCATGTTTAGACCCCTCTTGCGCTTTCCGGACGATTCTGTCACTTCCTTTCCTTTGCCAAGTCTCGCAGATAACGCTGTTGTATTGTCGTCTTCATCAGGTTCGGATTCAGACTGAGCAGATTTGTCTCCCCCTTGAACTTTGGCAATTTTTCAGGGTCCAAGATCCGAGAGAGAGCGACGTAGAACATGCTGGGCTTGAAGGTCAGAATGAACATCCCGGTTAGTAATTTTTCCACGCAGATCGACCCCTAAGATTGCCAGCAGATGGGTGATTTGCGGGCCAAAAGGCAGCTTCCCGCTGCACTCTTCTTCTCGATATTTAATCATGTGATTAAACATTAATGAAGCATAGCTGATCGGGCAGCTTGTCTTTGCGTTAAATAGAATCCAGAGATCAGCCTCGTCCAGAATGGTGGCCTGGTCAGCAGCGCAAGGGAGAAACACATGACTGATGTAGAACTGCAGGGCTTTCAGATCATCCGGCAGCCGCTCAACGGAAAACATCGAGAGCTGGTGACTCCCGTAATCACTCGCTAAGTAAGACATTGTGTCTATGGGGTGGAACCCATAGCTGTCAAAGTCTTCTGCAGTTGATGACTCGGTATTTGCACATGTTTTCCCCTTTGTTTCTTGATTGTTTGAGCTTGAATTATCGTGTCTTTGGCCTATTTTACGCTAGGTTGTGTTCCTTTCTCACATTTCAGGTCCAAGCACATAAAGTGAAGTATAGGCGCAAGTTTCAAGTCAATCAGAGATCAATTGACGATTCGGGAGAAGAAACTCGGGCATGACCTGAAGAAGAATGGATTTCTATCTCACTTTATGGACAAAGAATCATGTAAGCTTGTCATGAAAAGAAAGAGGACGAGACTACGAGCGTCTGGGATCAAACGGTGACTGAATCGGAGGTCAAACGAGCTCAAACGAGATCAACGAAGCTTAGGAGTGCATGCTGGAAATTGTGCACGGCCGTGTGAAATTGTGCACGGCCGTGCGGGTTTCCCAAGGGGTCTGCACGGCCAAAACCTCAATTTGCACGGCCGTGCAAGTAGGGGGTGCGAGTTTCAGCGGGTATAAAAGCTGTTTTGCGATTTTTGGAGAGGGGGAGCTGGGTTTTGGATCCCAAACACCCAAGGGACGAACCCTAGAGAGAGAGAGCGACTTGGGAACATTCTTGGAGCTATTTTGGAGGATTTCTTCGCCATTGGAGCTCGGGAATCAAGCTTGGAGATGGAGATTGAAGATCTAGATCAGATTTCTGCAGTCTCTCTCTTCTCTATGGAGTAACTTCCCTTCACTTAGGTTTTGAGGAACCCTAGTTCCATGTGTTAGGATCTTTCTTGTATGAAGTTTTGGATGCTATATTGTTTGATTATAATCGATTGAGGCATGATTTATTGAGTCAATTGGATCTTGATCAAATTCTCTTGATTTCTGCTTTAACCTATGATAGATAGAATCTGATTAGGTTAAGAGAGCTTCCTTGATTGATAGTGGTGAATTGGTTGTGCGAGAGTCAATCAATTCACTGCTTTGTACTGGAATCCAATTCCGGTAGTGGAGTTCTGTGTTCATAGCCTCAGCTTTCTATCCTGGTGAAGACTAGTCGTCTGCTGGGTAGTTGGACTGAGAGGGTGACACGCTAAAACACAACACCTAACAATGGCCAAGTGTAACCAATGAAAGGGACTGCAGTAAAGGCAAGTTTAATTATCAACCCGGGGTCTAGATCTACTGCTTACTCCGTGATTCTCTATTATCTAGCAAACTAAGTCGAGTGATTGTTGTAAAAAGTAAAAGCAACAAGAAAGCAGTAAATTGTTCGGGTTTCTAAAGCAGGCAAGAGTCACTCGGGATTGAGTCCCCCTAGCCCCTTAGTTAGGTTCAATTGCAATTCCCTGGGTTGATTTACTGTTGATTAGACTGTGGAAGATCCGACAGTAGCTTGGAATCTCTTAAGCTGACCAAGCCCTCTCAGTCTAACTACCCGGCAGACGACTAGTCTTCACCGGGATAGAAAGCTGAGGCTATGAACACAGAACTCCACTACTGGCGCCAAGAACACCAGTACAAAGCAGTAAACTGGCTAACTCTCGTATAGCCAATCTCCTACTAGGCGGTGGCTCCTAAGTCTCGAGTGACTCTTGTATAATTAGGTGACTCTTGAACGAGAGTTAGCCAGTTTATTAGGTGCTACAAAAAATTATCTTTTACGTCTTAGCTAGACGGTGGCTCCTAAGTCTCGGTCCGGATTATATGATTCAGTTTCGGGTAAAACCAAACAGTCCGAACCAAATAGCTAGCCTCAACTCCCCTATGACTGTCCTCCCGCCTGTGCTCACAACCACCCTCGCAGTCGCAGAACCTTCCTCATTCCTCTAAAGAAATAGCATACTCATGAGGATGGTTGTTTGGTTCTACTCAGTTTTGTCCATGCTTCTACAAATCTTTATTTTGTCTCTGAAAATGAATTTGCCTCTGCCGTCATTTTTCAGTAAAAATGGCACTAATAATTGCAAAAAACATTAGAGTATGCTATTTCCTTATAGTTCAGTCTTGCGCTATTTTCTTCTAGTTCAATGTCTTCTAGCTAGTTCAGACATTAGAGTATATGCTATTTCCTGCACCCGCGACACCTGGTATAAGTCCCTATGGAAAATAGCAAAAGCCCGCAAATTCTCATGAAACACGTTTTCTTTCCAATGCATAATAACTATTGGATTTTCCGTTAAAAATGAGGTTGGAGGTATTTTGTTGTATTGAATCGTGTTTTAACCTTGGGTTACTTGTCCTATTAATAACAACAACTACTACCAGATGCTTGCTATTAATTAACAGATTTAACAATAATTTAAAAGTGTTAAGACTTTTAGTTACGTACACTTTCTTTCAATTGCAAGGGAATCTCCACTCTTGAATAATTTGGGAATCCAGCTGTGTTGGCCTGCTAAGTGTAGCGCCTAGGGATCATATATATATATATATATATGGTGACTTCTATGGTACCCCGGGTGAAATCCAGGGTACCGTATACCTTGAGTATGAAAACACTATCTAGACCTCGAATTAGCAGAATTTTTGGGCTTGATACTATACCCTAACCCTTAATGAGTGAACCCTAGGTCCTAATTATCTAAATCATAAACTATAAACCCTAAGATGAAGCATTCATCTTTTTGCCTATATTTGGACGAATAATAGCCATCGATTCTTGTTTCTAATTAAATTGATCTTGGGGTATAAGATTTAGAGAACTAAGACCTAGATTTTGATCTTTAAGAGTTAGAGTATGACATCATGTCCAAAAGATCAATCAATTCAAGGTCTAGATAGCGTTTTCATACTCAAGGTATGCGGTACCCCGGATTTCACCCTGGGTACCGTAGAACTCACCATATATATATATATATATATATAAAAGAATAAGTCCGTCTTCCTTACCACTAGGCTATGTGAAAGAAAAGGTCATTCATTTATAAGAACAACTAGGGGCCGTTTGGATGAGAAATTTTATCAGATCAAAATCGACCTAATTGTTTCATTTTGAAACAATCTAGAATTTAGAAAGAAAGAGAGCAAATTGAGGCATTGGTACATCTTGCGATGAGTTTGGCGAGAGCAGATCGAGGTGGGAGCAAACAGCCTTGCCGAGGATCGTTTCTTCATCATCGGCAAGGGACAAAAGCGATCTGCGTTGCCAATGATGTATGTACAAATGCCTACCTTGTTGGCGGGGTGTAGCGGTTGGAGGATTGACGTCGGGGAACAAGGATTGGTTGATAAACTAGTGACATCATCGGGAGATGCTTTGGTGAAACGGGTGACCAGATGACATACTTATTTTGTTGCAACGAAACAACACCGTTATAACAGAAAATAAAGGTCGATCGGTTGGTTATTGTCTTATCCGTGTTGGAACATAATTTCACAACTAAAAAGGTTTCAGCATTGTAGCCGGATTTAGTGATAGCAATTTGAAACCCACACTGTTGGGCATTACTCTACCTGACCTGCGATGGTGCGGCTATTACCTAACCCAGAGTAGTGTTGGACGTGGTATGGGAATTGAGGTACTCATGTCCCGCTCCACACCATTTTTGGCTCATTCGATGTCAATTTATTACAATATCTATTCATATTTCTCCAATTTTGACTTTACTTCAGCTAGTTAGACGTGGTATGGGAATAGGCAAATCCAAAGAGGGCTTTCCTGTACGTTCATCGCAAAATATTTCTAGATCCCAATACACCCAATTGTATTAATTATTAATATTCAAAAAAAATGACAAGTAGTCCAGGCTTCTTTATCTGTGAACGTATTTCATTGAGGTACTCATGTCCCGTCCTCCAATGATATTCGTCTTAATGCCTACTGTGATGCAGATTGGGGTGGTTGTCATTCCACACGACGCTCTACTAGTGGGTTCTGTATTTTCCTCGGTTCAACTCCCATCTCCTGGCGAACCAAGCAGCAGAAGGTCGTTGCCCGGTCGTCTGCAGAAGCAGAATATAGAGCATGGCTACCATGGTCAGTGAAATCTTGTGGCTTTGTTGGCTTCTTAGTGAACTTGGTGTTCCTCAATCACAAATATCAGATGATTTTTTGGGAAGGCCATTTTTCTTGGATATGAAGGCTACAGATCAGGGATTGATCATGAAGCTATTCTTCATCGATGATTGATTCTATTAACCACCGATTTGTGCAGATTTATTCCGGGTTCATTTTTGGCAGATTCCAAAGGGCACCATCCCAAAATTTAGACGATTCTATTAAAAGAATATTTTACTTAATTTTGAAGGCTACAGATCACAGACTCAGTCTAAGTCTATTACTATGGATGACTAAGTCTATTAATAGTCGATTTGGGCGGGTTTTCTTGGAGGCCATTTTCATAAAGTTTTTGGCGATTTTTTTCGAAATGTCATTTCCCTTGAAATTTCAAAGCTACGGATAATGGATTCAGAATGAGGTTGTTCTTCACCTGATGAATAAGTCTATTAAGCACAAATTTCGGTTGATTTTTACCGGATCCATTTTTTGGCATATTGCAAATTGTACATCACAGATTTCTGACGATTTACTGGAATAACCATTCTCCTTGGATTTTGATGGAAACAAATCACAGATTTCGCATGAGGATATTCTCCATCGATGATGAAATCTATTAATTTGTCGAGTTGGGTGGATTTTTTTTAGGGCATTGTCTTAAATTTTCTGGCATCTTTTTTAAATGGCCATTTTCTGGCATCTATTTTAAATGGCCATTTTCTGGCATCTTTTCAAGTCTATTAAGTACCGATTTAAGAAGATTTTTTACAAGTATATTTTTGGCAGATTCCAAAATATATCATTACAGACTTCGGGCGATTTTTGTCGAAAGACCATTTTTTGTTCGATTTTGAAGGCTACAGATCACGTAATCATACTAAGGCTATTCTTCACCGATTAAGAAGTCAATTAGTCCCCGATTTGGGCGGATTTTTTTCGGAGGGCACTTTCATAAATTTTTTAGTCGATTTTTTCTAAAGACCATTTCCTTGGATTTTTGAGGCTACAGATCATGGATTCGCCCTGAAGCTATTCTTCACCGATGATTAACTTTTTAAGAATTATTTTGAGCGGATTTTTTCCAGGTTCATTTGGGCAGATTCTAAATGGGTATCATACCAGATTTTGGGTGCTTTTTTCAAAAGGACATTTTCCTTGAATTTTGAAACCAACATATCACGGATTCGGTCTGAGACTATTCTTGATCTATGATTAATTCTATTAGCAGCATCACACATGGCGCACCTGTTAGGGATATTCCACCCCATCTTGTTCGATTTTGTTGCGAAGTGGTTAAACCTACAATTCGATTTTATACTTTAAATACATTGTTTCAAATTAGACATTACTAGCTTAGTCATTAATTTCAAATTAAATCAATTAAGTATTTAACTTCAATTTAAATAAAGTTGAATTAATTAAATATAGTTTGAGATACATTATAAATATATTTTATTTATTCACCTTTAAGTTTTCATCTCACATGACAAATGAATTTAATTATTGAACTTTCATATAAAGATTCGTTCCATAATTTCAAACTAGATCAATTAAATCCTTCCATTTCAATTATTATTTCGGATATATAATGAATATTTTTTTGCTAAATAGGAATATTGACGAATGTGCAATTGCAATTGCTGGCTTTTGTCTCACGGCACGTTAAAGCTGGTCATTTCACTGGCTCTTGATCTTAATTTGCTTCTTTTGGTTTTCCTCTGCCACAACTTATGTAACCCAATTCGCCACTTTTGCATTGTCGCTCCCGCTTTGGAGCGCGGAAACGCGAATTCTCAATGGATCGCGTAAAATTTGCGAACTGATTTACTTTGGAGCGCGAGTTTAGATTTTGGGGAGCGCGAATCAGCTCAATGTCTGTTCAATTAAACCCAACAATGATTCTTAACTCCCGAACAACTTCAAACACCTTTCTCTCTCCCTTCGTTCACATCCCTCTCTCCTTGTTGCGCTCAGGGCTCCAGCGACCAAAGAACTTAAAGAAGTCCTGCTCAGTTTTTATACTCGTCTGCAACGAAACACCAGAGCAGGCCTTGCGAGTTTGACTCCATAGAGGGGCAACCGACCTTAGCTCCTTTTCAAAAGTACGATCAGACTTAACTCTTAAGGCTCTTATCAATGGGATGGTCAACAATGACAGTCGTCGATTTTGCAATCTTCATCTTGGACGAGCCAGAGGCACTGCATCAGAGAAAGGAACATACGAGAAGAAGATAAATGGGAGAGAGAAATGGACGAGTGGAAATTAACTTTTACTATTCCTTATCCCCTTTTCGTTACACATAGCTAGCTAGTTTATATCTCCAAAATAAACTAGATTGGGGCCCGCCCATTGGACGGTTACTTTTCTCAATTACATGAACAAAAATGACATTGTTCAAGGCAAATATACATTTTTATTTAGTATTATAAAAGAATTAAAATAATTTAAGTTCTGGAAAAATAAAATATGAACATACATTACAGAGTTTAATGACATCCTAATTGATTTCTCAAAGTAAGGATGGAAGTAGAAATTAAAATCATATCAAGAAACCAACTTCTAACTAAAAATGCTTATCAAACCAAACTTAAATTGAGATCTTTACCATCATTATTCTTTTCCTTCTTGACAACACTCAAATATGTCATTATCTCAAATATTGGATCCATTGCCTCCACCATTAACGGTATTTCTTCTTCTTGATTTCATTGAAAGCAAAAAAATTAATAGTAAAATATTCATAAATACGATCCATCATTTTCACGTAAATAAAATTGATCTCATCTAAGTCATGAATATTGTCGATGATTTTTTGTTTCTCGTCATCACTGAAACATATATCTCCACCGTGAACAATCTCTTTCGTCTTCTCAACAACGTAATTATTTCGATTACAGGATCCACTCCCTCTCCCACATTCAATTGAAATAAAAAATTTAATGGAAAAATATTTGAAAATATGAAACAAAATTTTCGTGCAGGTAAAATTTACCTTGTCCAGGTTTTGAACATTTTATGAGATTTGCTCTTTAATTCTTTTTTTATATTCAAAATTAGTTACTCACTTATGGAGTTCTTGATATTGTAGTCCGGGAGACATTAATTTGAACTCCATTTCCTCAATTTGTAGGAGAAGAGTAGACGCAAGTCCACTCATTATGTCATTGTCTTGTAATATTTTTCTTAGCCATCATTTCATAAAATTTGGCTCCCTTCATCAACTTTTTGTGGACATGTTTTGGATGAAGCATAACACCACTCATATCTAGCTTTGATAATTTTGCATTGGATGAAATATATATGTCAATAAATATTCGAGAAGAATTAGCATTTGAACATTAACGAATTTTAAGATTGCAACTGATATGTACCTCCTCACTGTTCCTCATTTATGACTTATTGAGATCTTGCAAAATTTTGATGGAGATTAGTGGTTTGAATTTCACATTTGACTACCATTACAGGAAGTGATGCATCTGCATCTTTTTTATTAAAAAAAATTTGCTATACCAAAATTTAGTTTTGCTTAGCTTCAAACTTATAACACAAAAAATACATAGATTCAAATATGAATTTCAACCTGACCATGTGTCAGTATGTTCCCAGATTTGTAGATTCATCAACAGTAATGTTGCTACATGAGAAGG
>CAMGYJ010000007.1:12281063-12330199 GCA_946122785.1 Linum tenue | reverse complement strand
AAGCAAGTTGGATTCTCTCTCTAAAACTTGAAATACCACTTATCTCTCTAGAGCAGATCTTAACTTTACCTCAGAATGATTGACAGACCTAAAACTAGAAAGGTCTGCATGTGCGCATGTGTTGGAGAAACAAGGAAACAACATGAAGTTTTAGGATCAAAGCTCTAATAAGGTGATTATCATAAAGTAGTGACAAATAAATGAATTCATCCGCCCAACGGGTCAAAAGCTAGTATATATAATATACAAATAAACGAAAAAAGAAACTAAAAGCCCATGCATTAATGCTTTTATAATTTGATTTAACAAGTCCTCCAGCTAGCATAGCAACTTCTTGGAATAATTAATTCCCATTTGAGTACTGTGTAAGTCCTTTTCCACGCAACAACAAGATTCCGAAGGCTCGTATATTTTTATGTACCGTTCAAACCCTAGATGATTACTATTAAGTATTAACTAATATTTTCCCGTTATGGTAGATTGGTAGGTGAAAATGAAGTGTTGAAAATTGTATAAAAAATTCTCTTGTGCTTTTCTATATATTAAACATTTTGTTCACTTGGATGGACCCCCCAAACTTGGGCCTTGAGAATTGATTGGCTGGCTCTTCCCCAATAATACAACTGCATCGATTACTCATACACACTAATTATTAATTAACTTCAAGCTGATTTGCGAACAAGCCCGTTGTCCAGTGGTCGCACGGAGGTTTTCAGTCTGGAGACCTCGGGTTCGAATTCCAGAGACAACGCTTATTTCCCCTTACGCCATTCTTCCAGTAGTACTTTGTAACAGGTCTTTGTGAGGAAAAAAAAAAAACACTTCAACTGATTAGACGTCAAGGAATGATGCAGGAGCAGCCATTGATGAAGCGCAACACTGCAGAGCAGCGTTCTAGGCTTCCTTTCCATAAGTTAGTTTGGCATCGTTGTCCACTATTAGCCACTTGCGATGATTACATCATGAGAATTTAGTACACCACTAAAATTTGAGGAACGATTATCCAACCCTTGATAGTAGTCTCGTATGGGTATAAAAAATATAATTGGTAATCCGGGATACCCTAACATTTGAAAAAATGATTGTCCTATAGTAGCCCGTGTTATTCCAACCTAGGACACTACTATTATTAAACATATTCTCCATTATATTGCTACTCATTTGTATTTATATTTTAAACATCGTGTAACAGTAAAAACACTATTTCTTTTCCTAACTATTTTCAATACCTAATAATTAAACTAATTACAGGCTACCCTTAATTTTGAATTGATTTTATGGTTACACGGCAAGTGTTGAAAGAGTTTTTTCAACTTTGAGCTACGTAAAGAACAAGATTAGAAATTGAATATGCGATAACTTCGTGAAGTATTATTTAGTAGGATATACATAATTTTTGAACAGTACAAACACCAAGTTTATTTTCTTTTCTTTTTTCAAAATATGAAAACACATCATAAATTTTAATTTATGCTGGTCTGATATTTTTTAATATACGAATTTTTAATTTATTAATTAATTAAATTCAATTTTTGGAGAGGTCACCTCTATGAAAAATTTCTGAATTCGCCACTGATTAAACATACAATTGCATTGATTGCTTATACACACAAATTAACTTCAACTTAATGGCGATGAGAAGCTGATTAGAAGAAAGCTAACAAGACTCGTGTGCGATTTGCAAGCAAGGGCCCGAAATAATCGAGCAAGTTATTCTGACAGTGCCCAAGCTCCCAGTCCCAGCAAGTATGGCGTCGGTTTGGAATCCACGAAAGCTCTCTCACTTTGTCTTTACATAATGGCTCGAAACAAGCAGCATGGATGTAGAGTCACAGGAAGGTCCACCTTCAATTGAACTCCACAACTGCCATTCGAGTGTCGACTTCCATCGGGAAAAGAGAACAACGATACCTCGGCAATTTCAGAGCCTTCTCCAACTGAATTGGGAGGTGAAAATCTCTCATATATCGATCTATAGACACCGCAACAAGGCAACTGATTTTCTAGCGCTGGTCATCTAGCTAGCCAACATAGGTTGTATTGATTTAAGTATTTCCTAGCCTATGTTTATCTTACTGGGTCTTGTATGACAACACGAGCATTGTGCAATCTCGTTTATATAAGTGCCATGCATAGGTGCCATTTTAGCATCCCCACGTCCCTAAAAAAAATCTTTCATTTGGACTAAATTTGGACTAAAAATCTTTCATTTTAGCATTGAAATTAATGAAATTATAGTTTTTACATATCGCATTGGTAGTACACGCCGATCCTACTCAACTGGAATTAAATAAATATGTGACTATATAAATGCGATATGAGAAAAAAAAATTTGGTTTGATCTGGTTAGTTTATTCGACTCAAACCAAATGAAAATTTTTATTTATATAAAAAATTCTCAACACTTCTTTCTAGAATCACGATCGGAGATCATATATGACATTTTTTGTGTTCTTTATGATTATGATAGAAATGTAAAAGAGAACAATAGACATATATAAACCATTTAATCAACAATGGACAAGTTGGTTTAACATGTAAAGATCCTTGATTGAAGTTTACAAATAAAAATATTGAATACTTCACGAAAATGACTTTTTTTTCTCTCTCTCCATCTTCTATGGTTGGATCTTAATTGACTAATCGAGATTAGTTGACACTTTTGGGACAGAGTTGATGGGAATGAGGGAGAAAACAGAAGGGGCTGAAGAAAAGACTAATTTAAGGACCGTTTTCTTGATAAAGTCCAATTACGCAAAACACAAACTATTAATATTATGGATGGATTATGATATTAGACGACGGGGAAATTGAAATTCCTATCACACCAAAAAAAAAAAAAGAAATTCCTAATAAATATGCTTGAGGAGGTAGGTCTGTAGCCGCCAACCTTTCTCTATCAAGCTCTCTTCTGCACTTCTCTCTTTTCTCCAAATATCATCATGGCTGTGTGAATGCTTTGAAAATATTGGTCTCGACTCTCAAGTTTTATATTATTCAATTTAATAAATATAAAATCTGGTGTGCGATGCTTCATGTAGTTTGTAACAATCTGAATCTGCTCAGCTAGAGTTACTAATTAGGAAAGAAGAAGAGAGTTTGCAGAGAGAATGAGAACAGCAGGAGAGAGAAGGGGAAGGTAGAGAGAGATGAATTGGGAGGGAAAATTCGTTTCCCATTTCTCAATGCCTCAAACAAACTTTGCAACAGATAGAGGTGGCAATTGCATCGGATTCGTGGATTGGATTGGTGGATCCATGGATCAAATGGATTGGATTCAATGGATTGGTGGATTCATGGATTGGACCAAATGGATTGGTGGATTGATCCATGAATCCAAATGACATCCAAGGCTTGGAACAAAATGTAAAATTTGAAAAATTTTGGTACTAAAATGTCATAATGAAAATTTTAGGTACCAAAATGTAATTTTCCAATGATATTTTTCGTATAAAAATATAAATTTTAGGTACCAAAATGTAAAATATAAAAAGTATAGGTACCAAATTGTAACCATTTGGATCCATGCATTGATCCATGAATCCACCAATCCAATTGGATTTTGATCAAATGGATTGGATTTAAATGGATTGGATTAGGTGGATAATTTGGTGGATGGATTGGATTGGATTCATGGATTTGGATCCTAATTGCCACCTCTAGCAACGGATAATCAACTATCCGATCCTGGATTAGCACCTATCAACCACTACTTACACAACAGTCCTCTCATTTTTATCTAATTACAATTCGACCCCAACAGTTACAAGTCCCACCTCTTCGGCTGAGACTTGTCCTCGAGTCTTAAAATCAGGAAACTTCTGCTTCAATTCCTCCAAGAACTCTCAGTTGGCTTCCTCCTGACCATTGAATCAAGACTACCCTTCTGACTAAGACTGCAGTAGGTTCCAGCTTCAAGGTTCCAGCACCATCGACATCTGGTAGTGATGGTTGAGTTCGAATTTGAACCCCTCTAGCCTGTTTCAATTGGGACACATGGAACCCATTGTTAATGGTAGCAACAGTAGGAAGCTGCAGCTATAAGCTACTGCTCCAACCTTTTGTAACACAAAAAAAGGCCCATAGAACTTAGGAGCTAACTTCTGATTAGCCCTCTGCTTCATTGAGATTTGGTGATATGGCCTTAGCTTCAAATACACCCAATCTCCTTCTTTAAACACTCGCTCAACCCTATGCTTGTCATCCATATATTTTTTTATGATTCTGAGCTTTTGCCAAGTTATGCCTGAGAAGCCCAACCAATCTCTGATGCTCCCTTAGTTTGTTAGCCATAGCTGCCATCAAAGTGGAAGTGGGTTCTAAATTCCCATTTGAGAAGGGGAATACCCATACAAAGTCTCAAAGAGTGTGATTTATAAATTGTGATGAAAATTGGTGTTGTACCACCATTCAGCCAGTGGTAACCGAGAAAACCAAGTAGTAGAACTAGTAAGAACCATGCATGGAGATAGTCTTCAAGGCAACGATTCAACCTCTCAGTTTGACCATCAGTCTGAGGGTGATTGTTACACCCGACTTTTTGGTTCAGGTTCGACCATAGTAAATGAACGGTTGGATCGACGGTTACATACAAAGAGTTACAACCATAATTTGGAGATAATAATAACATTAATAACTACAATTATTATTGTCCTTATTATTATCATTGTTATCATAATCATAGTCATCATCATCTCACCCGTTACACCCATCCAACCCACCTCTCTCTAATTAACCCACCAAATAAACCCTTCCCCATTTAACCCTTCTCCCCCATCTCCTTCGGTTGCAAAAGCAACAGCCGCCACCGAATCAATCGAGAGGCACAAAGGAGGCGGCTTGCTGGCGGTGGCATTATTTGTTTTAAGCGGACCAGAGCTGCGGAAGGACATCAACCGCACACAAGGGGATGGCGATCAATCGAGAAACATAGACCGGCGGTTATGGATTGGAGAAGGCTGGATTTGCGGGGAGATGGGGATCGACAAAATCAAAGGTAATGATTCTCCTATTTGATTATGGTTGGGATGCGGCGGTAATGATCCTAGCGCGGTGATGATTAGCTCGATGATGAATGCTTTCTTGTCATGGCGTTATTTTGAGCTGAAAGGTTTGGGTTAGACACGTTAATAAGTGGATTATTAGGAAGAGTCAATTGGAAAGATGGGTCAAGAAGGATTTACCTTTTGTGGGGTGTGTATTTTTTTATACACGTGTGTCCTGGATCATTGCTTAGGTGGAAGGTTAGTGCATGGAATGGATTCATGATGCATAAGGTAGGGTGAAGACGTGCAGTAGCAAGAGGATGAGATGTGCAAATCAGGACATCGACTGCATAAATTGAAGGGCAAGGTCAAGTCAGTTGATGGTGAGAATGAGAGGTGAGTGTAAAGGGGGTAAATTCTACGCCTTACGTGTTCTTTCAAGAATTTCAAGTTTTGGGTATTTTTGATGAAGTGAATGTCGTTGTTTGATTGTGCTTATGATTGATGATATGTGAATTTGTTGAGCTATGCTTGATGTGAATTTGCATGAGTTCTTATTTAAATTTAAGCCTTAAGTGTATAAGTTATCGTTAAAGTTAAGAAGCAAGGTCTTTTTAAGAAGTAACTCACCTTCAAGAAGGTGAAGTCGTTTTAAGTGTTTTTAGTCACTAGCGCCAGTCCGTTGCTTTTGAGACAGTTGAGATAGAGCAGCAGTTATGCTCTTGAGATTTTTAAGATGGGCAGCAGTTATGCCCTTGAGAATCGTGGTGAAGAGCCACCACGATAAGTTTAAGATGTTAGGGGGATGAATCGTTACGACTTCCCTAACTAAGTTTAAGTTTAAGGAAAGCCTGGATGGCTTCTCATACGTATGAGTTGGCAACCGGACTAGCTAGTGAGGGATCCCAGCGTCAGTCAAGTATTTAAGTCGAGATTTGAGTTTAAGAGAGGAGAGTAACTTCAACTCCCTCAAAGTTTAAGAGTTAAGATTTTAAGATCGGAAGTACAAACAACTTCCACTAGTCAAGTTAGGTGTTTAAGTAAAGTACTCAAGTATTAGAATTATTAAAACGTAAGGGCGTAGACTGACCCCATCTCACTCACCAGTTTGAAGAGTACTAAGAGGAGTTAGAGAGCAGCGAGCTTGAGAGGAGCAAGGCAAGGCGAGCAGCCGCACCAGCATTGACGAGATGTCCCGGAATTAAGCAAGGAGTTATAGTTTGTTTAGTCAGCTGTGTTTATGATAGTGAGTATAACTAGAGGTTCAAAGTTTGAGGTTTATTAACTATGCATTTGAGTTTTGCCCACGTGTTTAGGGCATTGCATTTGACGTTTTCTTGGGAATGTTTAAGTTTTTAAGCTTTGTTTTTAACCGGCTCCGGAGCCATGATTATTTCGGTTGTTTAAAAGGATCGGGGTGTTTCATTTTGGTATCAGAGCCGGCACTCCTCTGTTCCTTGGCCTCCAAGGAATACTGGAGTGACGATCTGAGTTTTTCAAGGGTTCAGTTTTTAAAGGAAAGGAAAACTGGAAGTGTCATTTAAACGTTTGGCCAAACGAGTCAAAGTCTTTTGAGGATTTTTAGAATCTCCAGTATACTCTAATCATGACAAGGAAATAACGTTAGGATGCCCTATGGGGTTATGATACGTCTTGGGAAGGAGAAGTAGCTGGTTCCTAGAGGGATCGTTTAGTGAAACCCGTTGATAAGCGAGAAGAGAAGAGTCAAGGCATCTCCGATCCTATGGGGGGTGTGAGCTTATCATAATAAGGTTCAGGATGGGGCCGAGTATCAAGTACGTCGACAGGAAATGGCCAAGGAGTTATGACAAATGGCGGACATTGTCGAGAGGAAAGGATGCAAAGAGGATTCGCCAAGATCAGTATGATCGAGCTTAGGGTGTGACCCCAGGGAGAAGTGGAAAGTTAGATTTTGGGTAACGATGGGAGCATATAAGGAGGAATTAAAATAGGTCTTAAGGAGTCCGACAAGTCTTTAAGGAGCCGGCGACAAGTGTTGGAAAGGAGAAGTCATTCAACGAGATAGACGATGTAAGGAACGACGCTTGGGAAAGTCGCGAGGGACAAATTTCGAGGTCGAAATTTTTCTTAAGGGGGGAGGAAATGTGATACCTCGATTTTGATTTAAGGTTCAACAACAAGTACTAAGTGAGCCGGTAAATTGAATTGAAATTTTGTCCCGCGGTGCAAGTTCAAGGATTTAAAAGGACAAGTAGCCACTCAAAACTACTCGATGCTAACGAGTTTAGAAGAATATCTTTTGTGGCCAAGAGGAAAAATAAGAAGTGAGGTAGACAATGTGAGACAAGAAACAAACATCATTGAGGGTCATATATCAAGAGTGAATTCTTGAGCCAAGGAAGCACTAGAATGAGGACTATGGAAGGATGAGTCCGATCGAATTTCGAGGACGAAATTTTTATAAGGGTGGAGGAAATGTTACACCCCGACTTTTTGGTTCAGGTTCGACCATAGTAAATGAACGGTTGGATCGACGGTTACATACAAAGAGTTACAACCATAATTTGGAGATAATAATAACATTAATAACTACAATTATTATTATCCTTATTATTATCATTGTTATCATAATCATAGTCATTATCATCTCACCCGTTACACCCATCCAACCCACCTCTCTCTAATTAACCCACCAAATAAACCCTTCCCCATTTAACCCTTCTCCCCCATCTCCTTCGGTTGCAAAAGCAACAGCCGCCACCGAATCAATCGAGAGGCACAAAGGAGGCGGCTTGCTGGCGGTGGCATTATTTGTTTTAAGCGGACCAGAGCTGCGGAAGGACATCAACCGCACACAAGGGGATGGCGATCAATCGAGAAACATAGACCGGCGGTTATGGATTGGAGAAGGCTGGATTTGCGGGGAGATGGGGATCGACAAAATCAAAGGTAATGATTCTCCTATTTGATTATGGTTGGGATGCGGCGGTAATGATCCTAGCGCGGTGATGATTAGCTCGATGATGAATGCTTTCTTGTCATGGCGTTATTTTGAGCTGAAAGGTTTGGGTTAGACACGTTAATAAGTGGATTATTAGGAAGAGTCAATTGGAAAGATGGGTCAAGAAGGATTTACCTTTTGTGGGGTGTGTATTTTTTTATACACGTGTGTCCTGGATCATTGCTTAGGTGGAAGGTTAGTGCATGGAATGGATTCATGATGCATAAGGTAGGGTGAAGACGTGCAGTAGCAAGAGGATGAGATGTGCAAATCAGGACATCGACTGCATAAATTGAAGGGCAAGGTCAAGTCAGTTGATGGTGAGAATGAGAGGTGAGTGTAAAGGGGGTAAATTCTACGCCTTACGTGTTCTTTCAAGAATTTCAAGTTTTGGGTATTTTTGATGAAGTGAATGTCGTTGTTTGATAGTGCTTATGATTGATGATATGTGAATTTGTTGAGCTATGCTTGATGTGAATTTGCATGAGTTCTTATTTAAATTTAAGCCTTAAGTGTATAAGTTATCGTTAAAGTTAAGAAGCAAGGTCTTTTTAAGAAGTAACTCACCTTCAAGAAGGTGAAGTCGTTTTAAGTGTTTTTAGTCACTAGCGCCAGTCCGTTGCTTTTGAGACAGTTGAGATAGAGCAGCAGTTATGCTCTTGAGATTTTTAAGATGGGCAGCAGTTATGCCCTTGAGAATCGTGGTGAAGAGCCACCACGATAAGTTTAAGATGTTAGGGGGATGAATCGTTACGACTTCCCTAACTAAGTTTAAGTTTAAGGAAAGCCTGGATGGCTTCTCATACGTATGAGTTGGCAACCGGACTAGCTAGTGAGGGATCCCAGCGTCAGTCAAGTATTTAAGTCGAGATTTGAGTTTAAGAGAGGAGAGTAACTTCAACTCCCTCAAAGTTTAAGAGTTAAGATTTTAAGATCGGAAGTACAAACAACTTCCACTAGTCAAGTTAGGTGTTTAAGTAAAGTACTCAAGTATTAGAATTATTAAAACGTAAGGGCGTAGACTGACCCCATCTCACTCACCAGTTTGAAGAGTACTAAGAGGAGTTAGAGAGCAGCGAGCTTGAGAGGAGCAAGGCAAGGCGAGCAGCCGCACCAGCATTGACGAGATGTCCCGGAATTAAGCAAGGAGTTATAGTTTGTTTAGTCAGCTGTGTTTATGATAGTGAGTATAACTGGAGGTTCAAAGTTTGAGGTTTATTAACTATGCATTTGAGTTTTGCCCACGTGTTTAGGGCATTGCATTTGACGTTTTCTTGGGAATGTTTAAGTTTTTAAGCTTTGTTTTTAACCGGCTCCGGAGCCATGATTATTTCGGTTGTTTAAAAGGATCGGGGTGTTTCAGTGATACACTATGGAGCAGTGGAGTTGAGTACCCTGTAATGCAAACAGATTAGTCCAAAAATTGCTAGTGAAGATCACATCTCTATTTGACACAATTGACTATGGCATACCATGAAGTATGAACACCCCATCCATAAAAACCTAGACAACTGAAGTTGCTGTGTATGGTCTACTGAGACCAAAGAAGCGGCCATACTTAGAAAACCGATCAACCACCACCAAAATGCCCTCTTTACCATACCACCAGACTTAGGTAAGTCTTCAATGAAGTCCATTAATATATGCTGCCAAGAACCCTCAGGTATAAGTAATAGTTTCAAAACACCATTATAAGGCACATTCTCACTCTTACATTTCTGGCAGATGTCACAATCAACAATGAACTTCCTTACTTCCTTCTTTAGACCAGGCCACCAAAAATAAGACTTCAACCTTTAATAAGTAGCCTGAGTCCCTTAGTGTCTCCCAGCAGAGACTCATGAAACATCTGTAAAACCTACTGCCTCATAATTCCATTGCTGCCAATATAAATGGCTGACTTGGGGTACACTAATCCATGCTTGAAATTATGAATCTGTGGCCCCGCAGTAGGTACTATAGCGTCTACCATGACCTCCTTGAGCCAGGCATCATCCTTGTAAGTTGATTCCACCTCACTCAGCCAAGCAGGTAAAACTGTTGTCACTGATTGACAACTACCCTTAAAGAACTCAACATGCTTAGAAAGTGCATCAGCTACCTGATTGTACCTTCCTTGTCTGTACCTGATCTCGTAATCCAAACCAAGTAGCTTCATCAGTCTCTTTTCTGTATGTGAGTGTGTATGTTACGCCTCAACAAATACTGTAGGCTCTCACCAAAATGATGAACTGCCTTCCCTCGAGGTAATGTCTCCACTTAGTGACAACCATTAGGACTGTTAGGTACTCCTTCTCATAGGCTCACAAGCCTTGCTTCCTAATTCCCAAGTCCTTGATGAGCTAAACAATTGGTCGTCCCTCATGTGATAGAACAGCCCCAATGTCAATGTCACTTGCATTTGTCTCTAGGGTAAAAGGTTTGTTAAAGTCTGGCAAGGCTAATACTGGTACTTCATTCATGGTCATCTTGAGTCGTTCAAAAGCATCATCGTTCCAAAGTGGTACCATCACATATTTCTGGCGATTTTCACGAAATGGCATTTTTTTCGATTTTGAAGGCAACATATCATGATTTCAGTCGAGGCTAGTCTCCACCAATAATGAAGTCTATTGATCTTATTCTCCATCGATGATTAAGTCCATTATACACCAATTCGGGCGAATTAATTTTCCAAATGGCATTTTTCGTAATTTTTTTGGCTATATTTTCGAAAGGCCATTTACCTTGGATTTTGAAGGCCCCAGATCACGGATTCGGCGTGAGGCTATTCTTCAAAGATGATTAAGTCCATTAAGTACCGATTTAGTCGGATTTCTTCCGGGTCCATTTTAGGCACTCCAAAGAGGTACTATCACAGATTTCTTGGGATTTCCCCTAAATGCCATTTTCTTTCGATTTGAAGGCTACAACCGTGGATTCAGCCTGAGGCTATTCACCAATGATAATGAAATCTATTGATTCTATTCTCGATCGATGATTTAGTCATTAGGCAGCGATTTGGGCGAATTCGTTTTTGGATAACATTTTCATAATTTTTTGAGCGATTTTTTTTTCGAAAGGCCATTTTTTTGGATTTTGAAGGTTACAAATCACGAATTCGGCCGGAGGCTATTCTTCCATGATGATTAAGTCCATTAAGCACCAATTTGGGCGGATTTCTTCCAGTTCCAGTTTTAGCGGACTCCGAAGGGGTACCATCACAGATTTCAGGCAATTTTCCCCAAAATGTCATTTTCATTCTATTATGTAGGCTACAGATCATGGATTCAGTCCGAGGCTATTCTCCACCGATAATGAAGTCTATTGATCCTATTCTCAACCGATGATTAAGTTCTTTAGACAACGATTTGGGTGAATTAATTTTTGGATGACAGGATCGTTATTTTTTTTGGTATTTTCAAAAGGTACTTTTCCTTCGATTTTGAAAGTTACAGATCAAAGATTCGGCCTGAGGTTATTATTCTACTATGATAAAATCCATTAAGCACCGCTTCGTGCGGATTTCTTCCTGTTTCATTTTTCGCAGGCTCCAAAGGGGTACCATCATTGATTTCGGGCGATTTTCCCGAAATGCCATTTCCTTTATATTAGGAAGGCTACAAATCACGGATGCTGCCCGAGGCTATTTTCCACTGATGATGAAATTTATTGATCCTATTCTCCACCGATGATTATGTCTGTTAAACACCAATTTGGGGCAATTCATTTTCTGATTGCATTTTCGTTATTTATGGGTGATTTTTATCGAAAAACCATTTTGTTTGGATTTTGAAGGCTACAGAGCACGGATTCGGCCTGAGACTATTCTTGAACGATGATTAAGTCTATTAAGCACCGACTTGGGCGTAGTTCTTCCATGTATATTTTCGAAAGGTCATTTCCCTTGGTCTTTGAAGGCTACTGATCACGGATTCGAATTGAGGCTAATCTTCAATGATGATTAAGTCCATGAAGTACCGATTTGGGCGAACTTCTTCCAGGTCCACTTTTGGCGAACTCTAAAAGGGTACCATCACATATGTCGGGCGATTTTCCGAAAATGTCATTTTATTTCAATTTTGAAGACTACAAATCACGGATTCAACCCGAGGCTGTTCTCCACCAATAATGAAGTCTAATAATCATATTCTCAATCGATGATTAAGTCCATTAGGCAGCGATTTGGGCGAATTCATTTTTGGATGACATTATCTTAATTTTTTAGTCGATTGTTTTTGAAATGCCTCTTTCTTGTATTTTGAAGGCTATAGATCACAGATTCGGCAGGAAGCTATTCTTCAACGATGATTAAGTCCACCGGTTTGGGCGGATATCTTCCAGTTCCATTTTGGACGGACTCCAAGTGGTACCATCACAGATTTAGCTCGATTTTGCCAAAATGTCATTTTCTTTTGGTTTTGAAGGCTACAGATCACGTATTCAGCCCCAGTCTATTCTTCACCGATAATGAAGTCTATTGATCCTATTATCCACCGATGATTAAGTCTATTAGACACCGATTTGGGCGAATGAATTTTTGGATGACAATTTTGTTGTTTTTTTTGGTAATTTTTTCCGAAAGGCTATTTTCTTTAGATTTTGTAGCCTACATATCACAGATTTTACCTGAGGCTATTCTTCAACGAAGATTAAGTCCATTAAGCACCGTTTTTGGAGGATTTCTTCCATGTCCATTTTTGGCAGACTCCTAAGGGGTAATACCATAACAATTTTTGGGTGATTTTCCCAAAATGAGATTTTCTTCCGATTTTAAAGATTACAGATCAAGGATTCAGGCCGAGGCTATTCTCCACCGATAATGAAGTCTATTGATCCTATTCTCCACATATGATTAAGCCAATTAGGCACCGATTAGGGTGAATTAATTTTCAGATGCCATTTTCGTGATTTTTTGGCGATTTTTTCGAAAAACCATTTTCCTGGGATTTTGAAGGCCCCAGATCACGGATTCGGCGTGAGGCTATTCTTCAAAGATGATTAAGTCAATTAAGTACCGATTTAGTCGGATTTCTTCCGGATCCATTTTAGGCACTCCAAAGAGGTACCATCACAGATTTCTTGGGATTTCCCCTAAATGCCATTTTCTTTCGATTTGAAGGCTACAAACCGTGGATTCAGCCTGAGGCTATTCACCAATGATAATGAAATCTATTGATTCTATTCTCGATCGATGATTTAGTCATTAGGCAGCGATTTGTGCGAATTCATTTTTGGATAACATTTTCATAATTTTTTGAGCGATTTTTTTCGAAAGGCCATTTTTTTTTTGATTTTGAAGGTTAAAAATCACGGATTCGGCCGGAGGCTATTCTTCAATGATGATTAAGTCCATTAAGCACCTATTTGGACGGATTTCTTCCAGTTCCAGTTTTAGCGGACTCCGAAGGGGTACCATCATAGATTTCAGGCAATTTTCCCCAAAATGTCATTTTCATTCTATTATGTAGGCTACAGATCATGGATTCAGCCCGAGGCTATTCTCCACCGAAAATGAAGTCTATTGATCCTATTCTCCACCGATAATTTAGTCCATTAGACAGCGATTTGGGTGAATTAATTTTTGGATGACAATATCGTTATTTTTTTGGTATTTTCAAAAGGTCATTTTCCTTCGATTTTGAAGGTTACAGATCAAAGATTCGGCCTGATGTTATTATTCTACTATGATAAAGTCCATTAAGCACCGCTTCGTGCGGATTTCTTCCTGTTTCATTTTTCGCAGGCTCCAAAGAGGTACCATCACAGATTTCGGGCGATTTTCCCGAACTGCCATTTCCTTTAGATTAGGAAGGCTACAAATCACGGATGCTGCCCGAGGCTATTCTCCACTGATGATGAAATTTATAGATCCTATTCTCCACCAATGATTATGTCTGTTAAACACCAATTTGGGGCAATTCATTTTCTGATTGCATTTTCGTTATTTTTTGGACGATTTTTATCGAAAAGCCATTTTGTTTGTATTTTGAAGGCTACAGATCACGGATTCGGTCTGAGACTATTCTTCAACGATGATTAAGTCTATTAAGCACCGATTTGGGCGGAGTTCTTCCAGGTATATTTTTGACAAACACCAAAGGTGTACCATTACAGATTTCGTGCGATTTTCTCGAAATGTCATTTTCTTTTGATTTTGAAGGCTACAAATCACGTATTCAACGCGAGGCTATTCTCCACCGATAATGAAGTCTATTAATCCTATTCTCCATCGATGATTAAGACCATTAGGTAGCGATTTGGGCAAATTCATTTGCAGATGACATTTTCGTAATTTTTTGTGCGATTTTTTTTTTTGAAAGGCCACTTTGCTTGGGTCTTGAAGGCTACAGATCACGGATTCGGCGTGAGGCTATTCTTCAACGATGATGAAGTAATTTCGGCTAAGTTCTTCTAGGTCCATTTTTTGCGAACACAAAGCGGTACCATCACATATTTCATGCGATTTTCCCGAAATGCCATTTTATTTCGATTTTGAAGGAAGCAGATCACGATTTCAGTCGAGGCTAGCCTCCATCGATTTCCTCGAGCATTGTCTTTTGCTGTGGGAACATGCCTCACAGGAGTTGTAGTTGGAGGAGCAGCTCGTGGAGCTGGAGAGCACCGCGATAGAGGGGCGGGAGAAGACGTTCAAGCCGATCCATGTCTCGCCCCGGATCACTACCTCACTAGAGGATCCACCACAACTCGATCTTAAACCCCTCCCCGCTCATCTAGAGTACGCATTTCTCCGAGAGGGGAATAAGCTCCCCGTCATCATCAGCTTGGAACTGACCCCCGAGCAAAATAGCAGTCTGATGGATCTGTTGAAGAAGTATGCCCGGGCCATGGCCTGGAAGATCACAAACATTAGAGGCATTAGCCCATCCTTCTGCTCCCACAGAATTTTGATGGAGAATGAGGTTAATCCGGTCCGGCAGCCGCACCGGAGGTTGACTCCTAACATGGAGGCAGTGGTCTGGGCGGAGATTGCGAAGCTGATGGATGCCTTGGATCATCTTTGCTATATCTGATAGAAAGTGGGTAAGCCCCACCTAGGTGGTCCCGAAGAAAGGCGGGATGACTTTGTTCCCAAATGAGAAGAACGAACTTATCCAAATGCGAATTGTGACTGGTTGGAGAGTCTGCATCGACTACCGGCGCCTGACAACGCCGCCAGGAAGGACCATTTCCTGCTTCCTCTCATTGACCAGATATTGGAGAGGCTGGCAGAACATGAGTTCTATTGTTTTCTAGACGACATGTCTGGGTATTTCCAGATCCCGATTGCACCGGAGCAAGTTTTTCAACCCGCGGGTCAGCCCACTTTGACCCTAACCCGGTTTGAGGTCAAATTGTATCATTTTTTCTTTGGTTTGCGAAATGCACCTATTTTCCGATTTTTCTTTTCGCTTAACTCAATCTTTGGAATTCTTAGTTCAACATTTGAATATTGATGTTATATAAGTGTGTGTGAATTTTCACTATATGTTGGATCTAAGTACGGCATGTTACTTTGGTGTAATATTATATGTTATTACTCATATGTTAATGACTCACTCCTACTGTCACCCTAGAAAATGGCCAAGTATAACCAATTCCTAAAGCGTAGTATAGCGGGTCGGGTTTTAATGTCAACCCGGGTCCTAGATGTGATGACTACTCGGTGAATTCTTGTTATTTAGCAGTGAACTTTTAGTGAAACTCAAGCAAACAAAACACAGAGCAAGTAAACGGTTTGTTGTCAAGTCAAGAGAGGTCACCCGGATATGGTTTCCCCCTAGACTGCAGTTAAGTCGGATTGCAATTTGCCAAGTTCAGTTTTCATGAAAGTTATACTGCGGAAGGTTCTCAATTAGCCTGAAGTCTCGACTAAAGGTCTCCAGACCCTCTCAATCTGAGTCTCTAGCGGGCGACTAACCTCCACCGGAGTAAACAGATTGAGGCCCTAATGAACCAAACCTCCACTACCGAATTGACTTCGGTACAGAATAGCGAATTGGCCCCTCGACTAAAGTCACCAATTCGCCACCTTCGATTAAGGGTACTCTATCAACCTAGGCAGATATTCTCATTCCAGGTCAAAGCAGAAACAACAGGAATTTGATCAGGATTCAAGTCATTCAATCATTCAAACCTCAATCGAATATAATCAATTCACAAACACTGTACTTGGGTTCATACAATCAGACCTAGCATACAAATCTAGGGTTCTCCATACCCAGATGAATGGGGAAACTACTCCATAGAGAAAGAAGCAAAAGCAGATTCAGACACGGAAATCATACTGTGAAGTTGGATTCCTGCTTCTGGACGTTTAATCGCACTTCTCCAAGCTCAAGACGGGCTCCAATGGTGTTGAAGATCGATCTATGGTGCTTGAGAACTCTGGTTCGACGCTTTCTCTCTCTAGGTATCGGTTTCTCTCTCAAAAACTCGGAACCCTTTGAAAATTGGCCTTCTTCCTCTTTTATCAGCTGCCTGGTCGCGATACCCGGTCAAAATACCCGGTCGGGTATTTTATGGTTCGACCGGGTATTGTGAAACGCACCGTTCCACTAAAGGCGAAAATCCCCGGTCTACCACCAAAATCCCCGACCGGGGATTTAAGGCCTTCGCCCGGGCCCCCTTCTGTTTCTCACGGGTGCCAAAAACGATAAATACCCGGTCGGGTATTTTGCCAACCGACCGGGTATTTTCCTCCTGCAGCCCCCTTAGTCCCAACTCGGCTCCTTTCGACCCAGAACTCGTTTCTCCGCCTCGATTCCAAAGCTGGGACCTGAAATATGACACAAACACACAACCTGGCGTAAAATCGGCTTAAAACACGAGATTCCTCAGCACAAACGGCTCCAGAATAGGGGTGAAAATATGTATAATTATCGGTCTATCAAACTCCCCCACACTTAACCGTTTGCTTGTCCCCAAGCAAACCAAGTCAGACACTAGGTAAGCTTACAAATCAATCAACCAACACTGGGGACAAGTCATAAAGGCACAAAACACGTGAATCGCACTGGTTTTCAAACATCAATACATGCACAACCTCAATAACAACCTGGACAACCACCACAAAGGACATTCGAGTGCAGAAAATCGAGTAAAGGAAGAGTCTCCCGTCTGTTCACTAGCCAACCTAGACTTGATTCAACCACTTACTCAAAATAGTCGACTCATGCATCCAACTCAAAACATCAGAATAGAGACCGAGCAATCTAGGTTCTCACCGGGGTACAAGAGCATATAGAAAATGGAAATGAATCACTCACTCTCGACCAGTGGGGTCAGGACAATTTTTGATGCGAAAGATGCGCATGCTATTTCTCTCAATCCCTATCATCTCTTCACCATGATGGCAGCCTCTAAATGCTAGAGTTCACATATGGGGTGTCACCACTAACTAATCAGGAGGTCTTAGACACAGGTTCAAATGACTGGCTAGGGTCTTGGACATGGGGAAAAGGCCTTTTAGGTGGTGGAAGTATTCATAGCAAAAAGGTTCCACATTTTCCAAACACACAATCACAGTCAACCAACCCGGTATTTTCTTTCTGCTATTCTGCATTCCTCAATATCTTAAGAGCACAAGAGTGAAGGAGGCATAATCATCAGCATTTCCAAGCCAGACTGCTAAGAAACACTGCTTACTGGGCATTACTCAAATTTTTGGTAGTGACTCTCTTTTGCTTTCAATTTTTCTTTGTTTTTCTTTCATTTTTCTTTTCATTTCTTAAGAGAGCCCCCACTTCTGCATAAATTTCAAACACCTGCCCAATTTTTAAGCACTACCTCCAACACTCACATAGACTTTAGCAGAAACAGCAGAGAATATATAAAACCACTCTGTGGAACCTTCTAAAAGATGCAACAAGGGTGATTTTTTCATTATAGACCAAAAGAAAGGATAACACACGGCTCAAAGGGCTGACTAGGGGATATGACACATCAGGACAGTCAGTTTTGGGCGTGGGCTAATCCTATGCCCCCATCATCTTAGCTAGTGACAACGTGAATGCTACACATCATGGAAGAGGGATCTATCGCACAAGAAAGAAACGAGCAGGCTCAAATCTCACATGGCTACCTATATGCTCTATCTCACGTTCTGATACCCTGAACTAGATGCATAAACGACTGTCAAGGATAAGTAATCAGATCAAGTCAGATCAAGTCACAGTTGGCAAGCAAACAGTTGAAAAACTGAACCCCTACATCGTTCTACTGCACATCTCAGTCCTCATCATAGGTTGTCCTAGTCGCAAACAAGTTGTCATGCATTAATCCGAAAACCAATCAATTCATCCATCAAAACACAGTGCCAATATAATCAAACAGCAGTACTCGGAGCCCTCAAATCGTAAGATTTGGACAGTGGACTAGGCTCCAAGCACACAAACAGAGCTAATGCAGTCAAAAGATAAACATCCCCCCCACACTTAAGATCGACATTGCCCTCAATGGAGAAGAGGGAAGGAAAGGGGAACGATGTTACCGGTGTGCACAGACTGCAGAAGACTGGAAATGGACCAGTCGGCATGGGACGGACTGGAGAGAGGACCAGTCGGGAACACAGGCAGAGCTAAAAGAGACCAAAAAGCTCAAACACATACGTTAGGTCCAACGGTCAGCCCAATAGTACATAATCCAGAATGAAAAGAAACAAAAACCGACACAAAACAGACAGTTTGCATGCTGACACAGATAAAAACTCTCAAAACAAGCCCCTAGGGCCCTCCGAGACCGGAGAAATCAATCTGATCCATAAGGTCGTCGATGCCATCATCCGGAGGCTGCCGTGGTGGTGAATGCTCCCACCTGGTGGTCCAGTGGTGCTCTGCTGGAGGGTGGCAAGCCTGGAGTAGATGCTCGGAATACTCCATCAGACGGCGACCTCGGTCTCTCTCCCGCTCGATGAGAGCAGTAGTGTGGCCCATGTGGGTCTCCAATCGGCCAAGGCGCTCATCCACGCCCGTCATCCGGGACCGGTACTCGGCCTGGTGGGCCGAATACTGCTGGTAAAACTGGACCTGATGGTCCATGAGCTGCTGGTTCTGAAGACCCAGCTGCTGGAACTGGAGGCCCATCTGCTGGAACTGCTCCGTGAAGAAGTCCATCGACGGACCAGAAGGACCATAGGAGGACTCGCCTCTCTCCGGTCTCCGTCGAGGCTGCAGATCCCCAGGAGGGGAGAGCGAGGGCTCCGGTGCATCGGCATCCATCACGCCGTCATCATCATCGTCAGCATCCTCATCCACCTCCTCATCGTCCGAGTAGTCCGCATCCTCCTCGTCCGAGTCGAGATCAATCACCCCCGCGGGGGGCATAGAGAGCCCATCCACCCAGGTGCGGATGTCATCAGTGGCGAGGAGGCGCGCGTTGTTGAGCACGTCCCGGCTGAGGGGGGCGGAACCACCCAACACAGTCGCATTGTGAAGCCCCTGAAAGCTGATGTCGAAATGCCTCGCCAACCGTGTGATCAGGGGACCACAGAAGAGGTGGGTAGGATGCCCACGGATCCGGTGGAAAGTGAGGGCCATGAAGGAGCCCAGGTGAAGCATGTGAGCCGGATCCCCCATCGAGTACATGGCGTATAACACCCGCTTCGGGATCTTATGCGAACCGGTGGCGTTGGGGACGACGGACCGGGTGATCAGCAGGTTCAGGATGTGCCACTGCGGCTTGAGGGTGCTGACGGAGGTCTGGCCAGCATCGAAGTAGTCGTAGCCATAGGCGCGCCTGGCTATCCTGCGGTAGAAAGCAGTCTGGTTCCAGTCGGTCGGGTGGGCAACCTCGATCTCATGGGCATCGAAGGGGTGGTACTCGATACCCAGAGCGTGGGCCAACCCGTCGATGGTCAGCTCCCTGTGATCGCCACCCAACCGGAACGTTACTGCATACTCGTCCCGGGCCATCGAGCGGTCGTAGCGATAGGTGGTGTAGAACTCCCACACGAACTCCGTGAAGGTGGGCTCGTCAATGGCAGGCAGGGTCCGCCAATCAGGGTGACTGATGGCGGTGCTAAGCTCCTGCAAGCAGTGGAGCTGCTCGAACACTGCCCACTCGAGGTGGTGGTGCTTCTCCAGCTTCCCTCGTATCACCTTGCAGAACTGGTCCGCATACTCCGCGTGCAGGCGCAGATCCTGCACGAAGGGATGGTCCTGCGACATGGCCCTGCAAAATCAAAACACCATAGGTGGAGCCAAGAGAATAGATGGTCAAGACTAACGGCATGGGGTCAGTACTTCCCCCACACTCGAGCTCACCTAGGCTAACAAATTAAGCACAGCCAGGTGAATTGTAAGCCACTCAACTGGAATTCAAGGCAGAATCACAGAATAAACCACAATCATCACACAGACAGTTCATCTATCACATACACAGCCATGCACGCTCGAGTCTGACCTCACCCTAGTCTAAATTAGGCATGCAACCACAGTTCTCGGTCCTAGAATCTACAGTCCGATTTTCCATAAACTAGAAATGAACAGGAAACACACCTGGAAACACAAGGAGGACCGTAGCTAGGACTCGAAAGACGGGTGAGGGGCGCGAGGAGAGCGAAAAAAATCGCCCCGGAAACTCGCCGGAAAAGGGCCGGAAAGTCGCCGGAAAGTGTCCGGCGGCGGCGGCGATCGGCGGCGGCGGCGGCGCGGCGGAGGGCGGCGGCGTCCGGCGGCGGCGGAAGGCGGTTTGCGGGCGGCGGCGGGCGGCGGCCGGCGGCTTGTGATGGCTGCCGGCGGCGGCCAAGGAGGAGAGAGGGGAGAGGAAATGGGGGAGGAGAGAGAAGTGATTTTGGAAAAAATGAGAGGTAGAGAGAGAAATGACCGGGGGTTTCCTTTATATAGGAAAAATACCCGGTCGGGTCCCGAAAATACCCGGTCGGGTATTATCGAGTCCTCGACCGGGGAATTCTGTCAAACGCCGCGTTTCAAAGGGTGTAAATCCCCGGTCCCGCGCCAAAAATACCCGGTCGGGTATTTTTGGCGGGGATCGGGGGTTCCAAAACGCCGCGTTCCACAGCCGAAATTACCCGGGCTCGGGCCAAAAAACTGCCCGGTCGGGTATTTTTGGCCTGTGGCCGGGTTTTTTCCTTTTTTCGCCCCGGAAGGCAGAAGGGGGCCCGGGCATGAGCCAAGAATACCCGGCCGGGTATTTTGGCTCATGACCGGGTATTTTACCCTTCCGGCCAAAAATCTCATTCGTCCCAAAATCGCGACTCTCCTGCACGAAAACACCAAACCGAGGCATCACAGACGACCGAACTTCATGACAAACATGCAACTGACTTGACTCGACACCAAAAACTCAGAAAAAAGGGAAAAGAAAATGCAAACCGTGGTGGGGTTGCCTCCCCACAAGCGCTTCTTTACCGTCTTTTAGCTGGACGCCCATGGCGGAACTAAGGGTCCGCGAGTTCCACCACCAACTCCGCACGTTCGACCTCGCCTCCTAGGTAGAGTTTGAGACGATGGCCATTCACTTTAAACGGCTCAGTCTGCGGATTGGCAATCTCGATAGTGCCATACGGGAACACCTGGGTGACCGTGAACGGTCCAGACCACCGGGAGCGGAGTTTTCCGGGAAAGAGCTTCAGGCGAGAGTTATAGAGGAGAACTCGATCACCAACCTGGAACTCTTTCGGACCCCGCAACCGGGCATCGTGCAGGCGCTTAGTGCGCTCCTTGTACAGCCGGGTGTTCTCATAGGCGTGGTAACGCCACTCTTCCAGCTCCAACATCTGCAGTTTTCGCTCAACACCTGCAACATGAACATCCAAGTTGAGCAGCTTAAGGGCCCAGAAGGCCTTGTGCTCGAGCTCCACGGGCAAATGGCATGCCTTTCCATAGACAAGCCGGTACGGTGAAGTACCAATGGGCGTCTTGTAGGCAGTGCGATACGCCCACAGAGCATCATCGAGCTTGGTGGACCAATCTTTGCGGGACTGATCCACCGTTTTCTCCAGGATCCGCTTGAGCTCCCGGTTCGTCAATTCGGCCTGGCCACTGGTCTGGGGATGATAGGCCACGGACACCTTGTGAGTCACACCATAGCGAGACAGTAGTTTATCGAATTGGCCCTGGAAATGGGTGCCTCTATCGCTTATGATGGCTCTAGGTGTCCCGAACCGGGAGAAGAGCTGCTTCAAAAAACCACAAACAC
Source organism: Linum tenue (assembly GCA_946122785.1). NCBI lineage: Eukaryota > Viridiplantae > Streptophyta > Magnoliopsida > Malpighiales > Linaceae > Linum > Linum tenue. Next base: position 12,308,092 of record CAMGYJ010000007.1, on the reverse strand, counting down.
GTCTAGCATCATTGGTGGGCAAAGCTTGCGCCTCAGCCCACCTAGAGACGTAGTCAACAACAACCAGAATATAGGAGTGACCAAAAGATGGAGGGAAGGGGCCCATGAAGTCGATACCCCAGACATCAAAAATCTCACAAGTTATAAACACATTCTGGGGCATCTCATCACGGGCAGAGATGTTACCTGACCTCTGGCATCGGTCGCACCTGCGTGCGAAGGCGTCTGCATCCTTGAAGAGCGTGGGCCAGTAAAAGCCCGACTGGAGCACCTTTCTCGCCGTGCGGTTTCCTCCGTGATGACCGCCAGTAGGTCCCTCATGACAGTGAGATAGAATGCCCTCCATCTCACTCTCCATAACACAACGACGGATGATCCCGTCGGCTCCGATCCGAAAAAGATGAGGGTCATCCCAGAAGTAGTACTTCAGATCGGAGAAAAACTTCCTCTTGGCGTGAGTTGCCATCCCCTTGGGCAGCTGCTGGCCCACCAAATAGTTCGCAAAATCGGAGTACCAGGGGGTGACACTCTCCACCAAGCACATCATCATCAACCTCTCGTCTGGGAAGGAGTCATCAATCTCCTCCACGAGGTTGTCCGCAGGGGGTGCGTCCAACCGGGAGAGGTGATCAGCTGCTACATTTTCTGCTCCCTTCTTGTCCCGGATCTCAATATCGAACTCCTGCAGCAGTAAGATCCATCGTATGAGCCGAGGCTTGGCATCGGCCTTGCTCATCAGGTATCTAATCGCGGAGTGATCTGTGTACACGGTCACGCGGGACAAGACCAGATAGGGGCGAAACTTATCAAAGGCAAACACCACCGCAAGCAGCTCCTTCTCTGTGGTGGTGTAGTTCTCCTGGGCATCATTCAGAGTTTTCGAGGCGTAGTAGATAGGTCGAAAGTGTTGATCTCGCCTCTGCCCCAGAACAGCTCCAACAGCAAAGTCACTGGCATCGCACATCAGCTCAAATGGTAGGGACCAGTCAGGAACAACCATGATAGGAGCCTGTGTGAGCTTCTCCTTCAAGGTGGTGAACGCCGCTGTGCAAGCATCAGTGAACTGGAAGGGGGCATCCTTCTCCAGAAGCTTAGTGAGGGGCAGGGCGATCTTCGAGAAATCCTTGATGAACCGCCTATAGAAACCTGCATGGCCAAGAAAACTCCGGATCCCCTTTACAGATGTAGGAGGAGGCAGCTTGCTGATAGTCTCGATCTTTGCTCTGTCTACCTCGATCCCCATCTTGGAGATCTTATGCCCAAGAACTATGCCTTCGCGAACCATGAAGTGACACTTCTCCCAACTCAGTGCCAGGTTCGTTTCTTCACACCGTTTAAGGACAAGTTCCAGGTTATGGAGACAGTGAGCGAAGGAGTCTCCATAAACCGAGAAATCGTCCATAAACACCTCCATGATCTCGCCGACCAGTCGGTCAAAGATGGCAAGCATGCATCGCTGAAAAGTGGCTGGGGCGTTGCATAGCCTGAATGGGATCCTCCGGTGCAATAGGGATCTGAAAGTACCCGGACATCCCATCCAGGAAGCAGTAGAACTCGTGCCCCGCCAATCTCTCCAGCATCTGATCAATGAACGGCAGCGGGAAATGGTCCTTCCGAGTAGCGTCGTTGAGACGCCGATAATCGATGCAGACACGGTACCCAGTCACCGTGCGCATCGGGATGAGCTCGTTCTTCTCGTTAGGCACCACGGTCATCCCACCCTTTTTGGGCACCACCTGGGTGGGACTGACCCACTCGCTGTCAGAAATGGCGAAGATGATCCCCGCGTCCATCAGCTTCACGATCTCTGCCCGAACCACAGCCTCCAAGTTCGGCGTCAATCTCCTCTGCGGCTGCCTCACTGGCCGCATCGCATCCTCCAGCAGTATCCGGTGCGAGCAAAAAGAGGGGCTGATCCCCCGGATATCTGTGATCTTCCATGCCAAAGCTCGCTCGTACTGCTTCAGCAAGGCCACCAGTCTGGTCTTATGCTCGGGTGTGAGGGTCGAGCTGATGATAACTGGCAGCTTATTCCCCTCCCGGAGAAATGCATACTCCAAATGAGGAGGGAGGGGCTTAAGCTCCAGCTCTGGTGGTTCCTCCAAAGAAGTGGTGATGCGGGTGGAGGATGAGATCGGTTTAAACAGCCTATCGTCCTCCAAGAAGGGGCCACTCTCCAATGCGGCTAACTGATCCGCCAGCTGCGGCTCCTGCAATGCCTGCTCACCTAGCAAAATACAACGCTCAAGAGCATCATCTGTACCCGCACTCGTGATGGCGAGTGCGGTCTCATAATCGGCAAGCACATCACAGTAGTCTATGTCATCATGCAAATGAGAATGTTTCCCATTGTCAGACACAGAAAAAGTAGCATGTTCATCACCAGCACGCAGAATCAATTTACCACTATGCACATCAATAAGCGCCTTGGCGGTGGCGAGAAATGGTCTACCCAAAATCAAAGGCACATCCACATCCTCATTTATATCCAAAATAACAAAGTCAACAGGATATGTGAATGCACCAACATTAACAAGCAAGTCCTCAATGATACCCCTAGGATGCACGATAGAACGATCAGCTAACTGAATGCTCATCCTAGTAGCTCTAGGTTCACCTAGGTCTAGCTTCTTAAACAGTTTATAGGGCATGACATTAATACTAGCGCCCAAATCCGCCAAGGACTTTCCTACATGCATGCTGCCAATAACAAGAGGGATAGTGAAACTCCCTGGGTCTTTGCGCTTCTCTGGCAGCTTGTTCTGCAGGATGGCAGAACACTCCTCGCTGAGCATCACTGTCGAAAGATCCCCAAGTTTCTTCTTGTTGGTGAGGAGGTCTTTCATAAACTTGGCATACTTGGGCATCTTCGACAGTGCCTCCACGAACGGCATGCTGATGTTGACCTGCTTCAACATTGCCATGAACTTGGCAAACTCTGTCTCCAGCCTGTCTCGATGGAGTCGAGTGGGGAAGGGCAGCTGGGGTGTATGCTCCTTAACCACAGGTTGCGGCTTTGGAGCAGGTGCTGTGCTGCCTTCTCCCACCTCTGCAGTATCAGCTGGAGGTGTTGAAGCAGGTAGTGGTTCGTCTCTCCCGGGTTGAGCAGGAGCAGCAGATGTAGTCTTGCCACTCCTGGTGGTGATGACGTGTGCGGTCTCATGCGGGTCCCGTGGATTGGGAATGGTGGTGGCAGGCAGAGTCCCCGGTGCCCTGGTGGTGTTCTGGCGAGCTAGGCTCCCAATCTGATTCTGGAGATCCTGCAGAATGGCACCTTGGTTCCTCTGGCCTGCCTCCAGTGAGGCGATGTTCTGATCCATCCTCGTGAAGTTCGCCTGACTGGTGGTCATGAAAGCCTGCAAAATATTCTTCAGATCAGATATCTGAGGATCTGGTGCTGCGGCTGCTGGAGGCTGAGCAAACTGGCGCTGGGGCTGCTGGAATGGCTGCCCTTGCCTAGGCTGGTAGGGCTGCTGCTGTGGTGGTGGCCCCTGCCTAGCCTGGAAGGGCTGCCTCTGCTGGAAACCACCTGCTGGTGCTGGGAAACCAGATGGTTTGTTGGTGTTGCTGCTCCAGGCGAAGTTGGGATGCTGGCGCCATCCCTCATTATACGTGTTGCTGTATGGGTCCAGGCGCCGAGCATTTGCTATGAAGTCCACCTGCTCTTGGGGAGTAGAAGACTCCCTCATAGACTGACAATCCTCCACCAGGTGATTCGGGCTCTCACACCACTGGCACTGGGCTACTGGAGGCGTAGCTACACCTCGGCCCGGAAAGATACTGTTAGGCTGCTTCAATGTCTGCACCAACTCAGCCACTTGCTGCTCTAACCCGGACCTGGTCTCCATAGCATGCACACCCCGGTCCTGGGAGTTCCTGCCTCTGTGGTTCTGCCCCCAGGAATGGTCTCGGGCAGCCAAGGTACTGATCATCTGGTTCAGCTCGGGTGGAGTCTTAGTAAGGATATCCCCTCCTGGGCATAGAGACTCGATCACCCTCTGGCTGTCTGGAGTAAGGGCGCTGTAGAAGTTCCCTACTGTGAAGGCATCGCTGAAACCATGATGGGGACACTGCCAGAAGTATCCCATGTACCGCTCCCATGCATCACGAAGGGACTCATCTGGCTCCTGGCGGAAGTGAGTGATCTCCCGCTGTATCTCTGTGGTCTTCGATGCCGGATAATACCGGTGCACGAACTTGTCAGCCAGATCGTCCCAAGAGGTGATGGACAATGGGGGCTGGGTCTCCAACCACCTCTTAGCATTCCCCGCCAGAGAATGGGGGAAGAGGTGAAGGCGGATTGCATCATCTGGAACACCATTCAGCTTGAACCCGTTCGTCAGCTGCAGAAAACGGGAAAGGTGTACCTGGGCTTCCTCATCCTTCAAGCCATGGAACTAGATAGAGGTGGTGATGAGTTGAATCCAGCATGGCTTGATCTCGAAGTTGTTTGCAGGAATGGGCGGATAGAGGATGACCGTGCGGATGTCAGCAATCCGTGGAGTATAGAAGTATTCCAAGGTGGGACCCGGTGGTGGCGGATGATGATGGTTCCCAGGTCCCGGGGGATTTTGGTCGTTCCCCAGGATCTGGTTCTGAGGAGGCGGGTTCTGATCGCCTTCCATCTCGTGCTCGTCCTCGGAGTCGCTGGTCAATTGGCCGTCTCGGCGCTCCACCGTAGCCAGTCTAGCTCGCTGTTGTCTCCGAAGTTGTTTGCAGGTGCGCTCAATCTCAGGATTCAACGGCAGTAAACTTCCCGACTGGCTACGGGTCATGCACTATCTGCACACAATCAAGCAAAGCAAACCCCGTGAAGGCACAAGTGGGAAAGACAAAACTCAATGCAAAAATGAAAATGCCAAAGTAACAGAAATCACTTTTCTTCAACAACCTAGCCGTCCCCGGCAACGGCGCCAAAAACTTGACTCACTCCTACTGTCACCCTAGAAAATGGCCAAGTATAACCAATTCCTAAAGCTTAGTATAGCGGGTCGGGTTTTAATGTCAACCCGGGTCCTAGATGTGATGACTACTCGGTGAATTCTTGTTATTTAGCAGTGAACTTTTAGTGAAACTCAAGCAAACAAAACACAGAGCAAGTAAACGGTTTGTTGTCAAGTCAAGAGAGGTCACCCGGATATGGTTTCCTCCTAGACTGCAGTTAAGTCGGATTGCAATTTGCCAAGTTCAGTTTTCATGAAAGTTATACTGCGGAAGGTTCTCAATTAGCCTGAAGTCTCGACTAAAGGTCTCCAGACCCTCTCAATCTGAGTCTCTAGCGGGCGACTAACCTCCACCGGAGTAAACAGATTGAGGCCCTAATGAACCAAACCTCCACTACCGAATTGACTTCGGTACAGAATAGCGAATTGGCCCCTCGACTAAAGTCACCAATTCGCCACCTTCGATTAAGGGTACTCTATCAACCTAGGCAGATATTCTCATTCCAGGTCAAAGCAGAAACAACAGGAATTTGATCAGGATTCAAGTCATTCAATCATTCAAACCTCAATCGAATATAATCAATTCACAAACACTGTACTTGGGTTCATACAATCAGACCTAGCATACAAATCTAGGGTTCTCCATACCCAGATGAATGGGGAAACTACTCCATAGAGAAAGAAGCAAAAGCAGATTCAGACACGGAAATCATACTGTGAAGTTGGATTCCTGCTTCTGGACGTTTAATCGCACTTCTCCAAGCTCAAGACGGGCTCCAATGGTGTTGAAGATCGATCTATGGTGCTTGAGAACTCTGGTTCGACGCTTTCTCTCTCTAGGTATCGGTTTCTCTCTCAAAAACTCGGAACCCTTTGAAAATTGGCCTTCTTCCTCTTTTATCAGCTGCCTGGTCGCGATACCCGGTCAAAATACCCGGTCGGGTATTTTATGGTTCGACCGGGTATTGTGAAACGCACCGTTCCACTAAAGGCAAAAATCCCCGGTCTACCACCAAAATCCCCGACCGGGGATTTAAGGCCTTCGCCCGGGCCCCCTTCTGTTTCTCACGGGTGCCAAAAACGATAAATACCCGGTCGGGTATTTTGCCAACCGACCGGGTATTTTCCTCCTGCAGCCCCCTTAGTCCCAACTCGGCTCCTTTCGACCCAGAACTCGTTTCTCCGCCTCGATTCCAACGCCGGGACCTGAAATATGACACAAACACACAACCTGGCGTAAAATCGGCTTAAAACACGAGATTCCTCAGCACAAACGGCTCCAGAATAGGGGTGAAAATATGTATAATTATCGGTCTATCAGTTAACTGAGATTTGATATAATTTATCAGGATAAGTACAATATAATAACTCTTTCCATATGTCCGGGCTAAAACGGGTGACCCGTTAACCCTTGACCCACTAGATCAACCGGATCCGGGTCAACCCACAAGTCAACAACCTTGCACCGGAGGATCAGGATAAGACTACCTTCACCTATCCATTTGGTACTTTCGCGTATCGTAGGATTCCATTTGGACTCTATAATGCACCGGCGACCTTCCAGCGATGTATGTTGGCGATCCTCGACCGACTTGTTGGAGAGATTATGGAAGTCTTCATGGATGACTTCTCGGTTTATGGAGACTCCTTCTCACACTGTCTCCATAACCTAGAGCTTGTCTAGAAGAGGTGCGACGAGACGAACTTGGCACTCAGCTGGGAGAAGTGCCACTTCATGGTTCATGAAGGTATTGTGCTCGGCCACAAGATCTCTAAACAGGGGATCGAGGTAGATCACGCTAAGATAAAGACAAACAGCAAGCTACCTCCTCCTTTTTCTATGAAGGGAATCTGCAGTTTTCTGGGTCATGTAGGCTACTACGGGCGCTTCATTAAAGATTTATCGGAGATAACCTTTCCATTGACCAAATGGCTCGAGAAAAACGCACCATTTCACTTCACTCCAGAGTGCACGGTTGCATTCGAGACTTTGAAGGAGAACCTTACCCATGCACCCATCATGGTGACTCCGGATTGGTCTCTTCCATTCAAGGTAATGTGAGATGCGAGTGATTACGCGGTCGAATTGCTATTGGTCAGAGACACGATAAGCATTTCCAACCTATCTACTAAGTGTCAAAGACTTTGAACAATGCTCAGGAGAACTACACCACCACATAACATGAGTTGCATGTCGTGGTGTATGCATTCGATAAGTTCCGACCGTATTTGGTGCTCTCTCTTGTCGTGGTCTATACCGACCACTCGGCCATATGCTACTTGATGACCAAGGCTGACTGATAGAGTCGTATTTGCACATGTTTTCACTCTTGTTTCGTGACCATTTTAGCTCGAATTTGTTGTTCCTTGGCCTATTTTACGCTAGGTTGTGTTGTTTTGTCGTATTTCAGGTCCTAGCAAGTAAAGGAGTGCATAGGTGCAAGTTTCGGGTCATTTGGAGGTCAATTGGCAATTCAGGATGCAAATTATGGGCATCCCCTGCCCAATTGCGGGCGTAATTGCTTCTGTCATGCCCGTAAATGCAATGCTGAGCCAAATCCCTGATAATTCCTGTCGCAGAGCAAATTACGGGCAAGAGTAAAAGAAACTACTGTCGTAATTCCATAAATACTGGCAGTAATTGGGTAATTACGACCGTAATTCCTCTCATCAGTGTTAAGTGAAACGCGCGTTTTGGGCGAATTACGGGCAGACCTTGTTTACGACCGTAATTCAGCTCATATTTCGCCCAACATCGGGTTTTTGAGGCAGATTCGAGCCAAAGGAGAGGGAATCGACTTTTGGAGCAAAAACAGAGTTTTAGAGAGAGAAAGTGCGAAGAACAAACCCTAGAAGCTATTTGGAGTGGATTTCTCACCATTGAAGCCTAGATTGCATCCCCAGGTGTGAAGATCATCATCCCATAGCAGATTATCCTCATCTTTATGAGTATGACTACTCTGATTTCTGTTTTCCTCACTTGGGTATGAAGAACCCTAGTTCCATGTGTTAGGGATCTTGATTGTAATGACTTGGGATTGTTATACTGATTGATTTTAATCGATTGATGCATGATTTATTGAGTCAATTAAAGTCTGATCATCTTTTCTTGATTTCTGCTGAAACTTGAGATAGATAGAATCTGATTAGGTTGTTAGAGCTTCATCAATCGGTAGTGGTAGATTGATTATACGAGAGTTAATCGATTTAATGCTTTGTACTGGAATCCAATTCCAGTAGTGGAGTTCTGCGTTCATAGCCTCAGCTTTCTATCCCGGTGAGGACTAGACGTCTGCTGGGTAGTTTGACTGAGAGGGCTTGGTCAGCTTAAGAGATTCCAAGCTACTGTCAGATCTTCCGCAGTTTAATCAACCCAGGGTAATTACAACTGTGACCTAACTAAGGAGCTAGGGGGACTCATTCCCGAGTGACTCTTCCCTTGCTTTATAAAACCGAACCATTTCCTGCTTTCTTATTGCTTTTAGTTAAAATCACAATCACTCGACTTAGTTTGCTAGATAACAGATATTCACGGAATAAGCAGTAGATCTCGACCCCGGGTTGACAAATAGAGCCACCCCGTCATCTGATTTGGTGCAGGTGGTATCGAAACTAGTTTCAGCCATCGATCGCTCTGGGATTATTTCAGGTACAGGACAGCGGCAGGCGATGCACTGCCAGTGGTGTGAGAGCTCCCATCACACCATGGAGGACTGTCAGGCGATGATGGAGTCGTCTACCCCCCAGGAGCAGGTGGACTTCATCGGAAATGCCAGGCGTTTCGACCCCTACAACAGCACTTACAACGAGGGGTGGCGCCAGCATCCCAACTTCTCTAGGGTTGGGGTCAATTCTAGACCACCAGTCCCCCAGGGACCACCAGGCTTCCAGAGGCCTCCTTACAAGCCCAGACAAGGGCAATTTCAGCAGCCGCAGTAGCCACAACAGCCACTCTACCCGCCTAGACAGGGGCCAGTTCCACCTCAGTCACAGGTGCGGCCATTTCATCAGTCAGGGGTAGCCCCCGCAGCCCCAGTACAGAGTGATCCGATGGCGGAATTGCGAGATCTGGTGGGTTATCTGGCCACCTCCAGTGCAAAAAATTTCAATAATATTGAGCAGTTCATGGAGAAAGCTTCACGTAAATTCTTGGAGCTAGAAGCTAGCCAGAGAAACACGCAGGCTGTGCTGCGGGACATCCAGACCCAGCTTGGGAGTGTGGCAAGATGACTGCAGATCCTCCTGTTCGGGCACAAGTGAGCACTGCAAGGCGTTTCGACCCCTACACGTCAGACCATCCCTCATCCGCAGGACCCCAATGAGCACTGCAAGGCCATCACTACTAGGAGTGGCAAGATGACTGCAGATCCTCCTGTTCGGGCACAAGAGAGAGAGACCTGCTTCAGCACTTCCAGCTAATGAGGAGGAAACAAAGAAGGAGGTGGAGGTGCCTGCTCCTAAACCGCAACCAGTGGTGAAGGAGTATGTACCGCAGCTTCCCTTTCCTACTCGGTTGCACAAAGACCAATTGGAGACTGAGTTTGCCAAGTTCATGGCAATGCTGAAGCAAGTAAACATAAGCATGCCCTTCGTGGAGGCATTATCGAAGATGCCCAAGTATGCCAAGTTCATGAAGGATCTCCTCACCAACAAGAGGAAGCTTGGGGAGCTGTTAACGGTGATGCTCAACGAGGAGTGTTCTGCCATCCTGCAAAACAAACTACCAGAGAAGCGAAAAGACCCAGGGAGTTTTACTATCCCTTGCATGATTGGTAGTTTGCATATAGGGAAGTCCTTGGCGGATTTAGGCGCTAGCATAAATGTCATGCCATATAAACTGTTTAAAAATCTAGGCCTAGGTGAACCTAGTGACAATAGGATGAGCATTCAACTTGCTGATAGATCCATTGTGCATCCTAGGGGCATTGTAGAGGACTTGATAGTCGCAATAGGACCATTCTCATATCCTGTTGATTTTGTGATTTTGGACATAAATGAGGATGTGGATGTGCCTTTAATATTGGGTAGACCTTTTCTCGCCACCGCCAAGGCGCTCATTGATGTTAACGATGGGAAATTGATTTTGCGAGCTGGGGGTGAACAAATCACCTTCTCTGTTTCTGATAATATGAAAGACCCCCAGCTCCATGATGATCTAGACTACTATGATGTTATTGCTGATTTTTAGACCGCACTCACCATCACGAGTGCAGGTACTGACGATTTCCTTGAGCGTTGTCTTTTGCTAGGGGAACAGGCATCACAGGATGTGCAGCTGGAGGAGCATCTCGCAAAGCTAGACGAGGCCGCGATCGAGGGGCGAGACAAACCATTCAAGTCGATCCCTATCTCGCCCCGGATTGCCACATCATTGGAGGAGCCACCAGAGCTGGAGCTTAAGCCCCTCCCCTCTCACATGGAGTGTGCATTTCTTCGGGAGGGGAATAAGCTCCCGGTCATTATAAGCTCGGATCTCACCCGAGCAGAAGAGCAGGCTGGTGGCTCTGCTGCAGAAGTATGCCCGGGCCATGGCATGGAAGATAACAGATATTAGAGGCATTAACCCATCCTTCTGCTCCCACAAAATTCTGATGGAGGATGAGGTTAAGCCAGTCAGGCAGCCAGAGCGGAGATTGTCTCCCAACTTGGAGGCAGTGGTCCGGGCAGAGATTGTGAAGCTAATGGATGCAGGGATCACCTTTGCTATATTTGATAGCAAGTGGGTCACCCCCACTCAGGTGGTCCCAAAGAAAGGCCGGATGACTGTGGTCCCGAATGAGAAGAAACAGCTGATCCCGATGCGGACCGTGACCAGATTAAGAGCCTGCATCAATTACGGGCTCCTGAACGATGCCACCAGGAAAGACCATTTTCCCCTACCTTTCATTGATCAGATGCTGGAGAGGTTGGCTGGCCATGAGTTTTATTGCTTCTTGGATGGCATGTCTAGTTATTTCTAGATTCCTATCGCACCAGAGGATCAGGCGAGGACCACATTCACTTGCCCCTTGGTACTTTTGCTTACCGGAGGATTCCATTCGGGTTGTGTAATGCACCAGCGACCTTCCGGAGATGCATGCTGGCGATCTTCGACCGACTGGTTGGAGATATCATGGAAGTCTTCATGGATGACTTCTCGGTTTATGGAGACTCCTTCACTCATTGTCTCCATAACCTGGAACTCGTTCTGAAGAGGTGCGAGGAGACTAATCTGGCACTCAGCTGGGATAAGTGCCATTTTATGGTCCGTGAGGGGATTGTCTCGAGCACAAGATCTCCAAGGAGGGGATTGAGGTAGATCGCGTGAAGATTGAGATGATCAGTAAACTACCTCCTCCCATTTATGTGAAGGGGATTTGCAGCTTTCTGGGTCATGCAGGCTTCTACCGGTGCTTCATTAAAAACTTCTCGAAGATTGCCTTGCCTCTGACCAAGCTTCTAGAGAAGGATTCACCATTCCAGTTCACTCCTGAGTGCACAGCTGCATTCGAGACATTGAAGGAGAAGCTTACCCATGCACATCATGGTGACTCCTGACTGGTCTCTTCCCTTTGAGCTAATTTGCGATGCGAGTGACTATCCAGTCAGAGCAGTTCTGGGTCAGAGACGCGGGAAGCACTTCCACCCAATCTACTATGCGTCGAAGAACTTGAACGATGCACAGGAGAATTACACCAACACTGAGAAGGAGCTCCTCATTGTGGTGTATGCATTTGATAAGTTCCAACCATATCTGGTGCTCTCCCATGTGGTGGTCTACACAGATCACTCGGCGATTCGCTACCTGATGAGCAAGGCTGATGCAAAGCCTAGGCTCATCCGCTGGATCCTACTTCTGCAGGAATTTGATATAGAGATCCAGGACAAGAAGGGAGCTGAGAATGTTGTTGCAGATCATCTTTCACGGTTGGAAGCCCCTCCGGTGGACAACTTCGTGTAAGAGATCGATGACTCCTTCCCGGGTGAGAGATTGCTGGTGATGACATTGGTGGACAGCGTGGCCCCTTGGTATTCTGACTTTGCCAATTATCTGGTGGGCAAGCAGCTACCAAAGGGGATGGCCACTCATGCAAAGCGCAAGTTCTTCTCCTACCTGAAGCATTACTTCTGGGAGGATCCGTACCTCTTCAGGATCGAAGAAGATGGCGTGATCCGGCGCTGCGTCATGGAGCACGAGATGGGAGACATCATGTCTCAATGCCACGAGGGACCTACTGGAGGTCACCATGAAGGAAACCGCACGGCGCGGAAGGTGCTACAGTCGGGCTTTTATTGGCCCTCGCTCTTCAAGGATGCAGATACCTTCACACGAGAGTGCGACCGCTGCCAAAGGTCAGGTAACATTTCTTCCCGGGATGAGATGCCCCAACATATTTCTGTCATTTGTGAAATTTTTGATGTTTGGGGCATCGATTTCATGGGCCCATTCCCTCCATCCTATGGCAATTTGTACATACTGGTTGCAGTGGACTACGTCTCGAGGTGGGTAGAAGATCAAGCTATGCCCACCAATGATGCAAGACGGGTCTGCTCATTTCTAAATCAGCTGTTCTCCCGGTTTGGGACACCTCGCGCTATCATTAGTGATAGAGGAACCCATTTTCAAGGGCAATTCACTAAACTCCTCTCTCGCTATGGTTTTAAGCATCAGGTGTCGGTGGCTTTCCATCCCCAGTCAAATGGGCAAGTCGAGCTGACGAACCGGGAGCTTAAGAGAATAATTGGAAAGACGGTGGATCAGTCCCGCAAGGATGGGTCCACCAAGCTCGATGATGCTCTTTGGGCATATAGGATAGCCTATAAAAACCCGATTGGCACTTCCCCCTATAGGCTTGTCTATGGGAAGGCGTGTCATTTGCCAGTAGAGATAGAGCACAAGGCCTTCTAGGCCCTTAAGCTGCTAAACCTGGATTTGAGTGTTGCGGGTACTGAACGTAAGTTTCAGCTGCCGGAGTTAGAGGAATGACGTTACCACGCCTACGAGAACACCCTGCTCTACAAAGAGCGAACCAAGCGTCTCCACGACGCTCGGTTGAGGGGCCTGAAGGATTTTCACGTAGGTGATCGTGTTATGCTCTTCAATGCACGCCGCAAACTCTTCCCGGTCAAGCTACGTTCGAGGTGGTCGGGACCCTTCACGGTCACCCAAGTATTCCCGCACGGGGTGGTGGAGATCAGCAATGCTCAAACTGAGCCATTCAAGGTGAATGGCCACCTCCTAAAGTTGTACTTGGGAGGTGCTGTTGAGCGCGCAGAGCTGCTGATCAATTTCGAGGACCCTTAGTTCCTCTACTGGCGTCCAGCTAAAAGACGGTAAAGAAGTACTTGTGGGGAGGCAACCCCACCACGATTTGCATTTCTGCCCTTTTTCTTTTTCGTTTTTCTCGGTTTTTGAGTCTGTCTGGAGTCTATCTAGAATGTTTTTCGTGTCCCGGATTGTCTGTTTTTGTCTGTGGTAGTGTTTATTTTCGAGTCGGGGCACGAATGGTTTTGGCTGTCCGAAAATGCGGTTTAAAATTTGGAGAGAGGGGCTCTCGGCAGTGTAATTACGAGCAAGGGGGGGCCAAATTACGATCGTATTTGCCTGCCCCCCGCCCGTAATTCAGCCAGGATAGGGGAGTAGCCTTGGCAGTGCAATTACGAGCAGGATCATACCAATTACGGTCGTAATCTTGCCCGTAATTGGTATAGGGGGATTTAGCTCGCGGCAGCGCAATTATGGGCTGGCCAGGGGCAATTACGGTCGTAATTCCGCCCGTAATTGCGCTCAGACACATAAAAATTGGGCGACGCCCATAGATCCTCCCTCTCTCCTCATTTTTCTTGTCGCCCTCTCTCTCTCTCTCTCTCTCCCTCTCTCTCTCTCTCTCTCTCTCTCTCTTGTCACCGGAAAAACGGGCCTCTCTCCTTCTCAGGCAGTTTTCAGCCATATCTCCCTCACCGGAGCTCCAAATTAAAATCCGAAAGTACCCTCGTGTTCCTCTCGTCGGCGCGCACAAGTCTATACCCGCGGGGTCGATTTTGGCGGTGGTTTGGGTCGCCGGGAAACCGCAACTCTTCGGTGTTATTTCGTCCCGATCTCCCTCCTCTGACCTCCAATTGCAAAACCGCGAACACCACTGCGTTCCTGGCCTCCGGGTCCTCATTCCTCAAATTTTTGGGTCAATTTGGCGGTGGTGAAGTTGCCGGCGAAGAAACTCCGGTGAGCTTCCTGGCGATTGTCGTTGAGTCTCTCCCTTCCCTCACCTTCCCCGTGATACCTTCTTGTGCCTCCAGGTGTGTTTCTCTCTTTTTACTATCGAATTGTGGAGGATTGATATTACGGGATTAAGTGAGGGAATTCGGGGATTGGGTTGGTGCTTGAATGAATTTGGTAGGCTTACGGTATTGCATGCTATGTTTGATCCTACATTAGTTGGCCTACCGGGCAGTATGTGTTTGTGATTGTCCCACTTGGAGCCTAATTTGCTGTCCGGATTTTTTATCCAAGGGCTCCAAGTGCGTTTAATCTTGTGTGGATGGTGAATGGTTTTGAATGTTTTCCCTCACTTGGGGCCTAGTCCACTGTCCGTATTTTGTGATTCGAGGGCCCCGAGTGCGGGTGATTGTGTACTCACCATTGACAAATTTTCATGTATGTTGTTGTGTTTTTGTTGCCTTTTGGTTGCAGGACCATGAACACTTACCTGAACATGCTCGACTCCGACCAGAAGAAGACTCTGCGGGAAATCTGAAGCCGCAAAGTCGTTGAGCACCATTACCTCGATTTTGCGGTCTTCAAGGAGCTGGGTGCTCGCGAGGCAATGGAAGCTGCCATCCGCGCTTACTCTTGGCGCCGCCTCCTCTGCCTCGCTGAGCTGATTTATCAAGAGCTCCTCTGGGAGTTCTATGCCACCTTCGTGCACTTCCTGACCCACGCGGGCGCTCACGGCAACGCCATTCACTTCAGACTTGGCGGGGAGTCTTATTCCCTCAGCTATGATGACTTTGGCCGGACACTGGGGCTCCTTCCACCATTCGCCTGCCACCTGGCCATCGAACAGAAGGACTGTCCTATATTCCGGGACCAGCGTTTCTTCGAGGAGGATCTGCCTCCCAGAGTTCGCGGGCACTGTGTTCACATCGGGTTCGACCACTGCTACTCAGATGCGCCCAGAGTGGCGCATCCTCAACCAACTGTTGGGGAAATCTTACACCCCCTGCGGTGGCTCAGCTAGTCATCTTCAACTCCGCACCTTGCATTGCCTGCACTCCATCAGCCAGGAGGAAGACAATCTCCACTTGGCATCTCTCCTCGCCAGGACTATCACCAAGGCTTCTCGCTGGGTTCGTTCTCTGGCTTGTGGCCCGGTGGTCACTGCCCTGGCCTGGTACTTTAACATCGACCTCTCCGGGTTCACTTCTGTTTGCTTGATCATATTGGCACTGTGGGTTTAATTGGTGAATTGAATTGCTTTCGAATTAATGCATGACAACTGGAGTGTGACTAGGACAGCCTATAATGATGATTGAGACGTGCAGTAGAATTGTGTAGGGGTTCAGTTTTTCAACTGTTTGCTTACCAACTGTGAGTTGGATTGATCACTTGTTCTTGACAGTTATTTATGCATCTAGTTTAGGGAATCAAAATGAGAGATAGAGCATATAGGTAGCCATGTGAGATTTGAGCCTGCTCATTTCTTTCTTGTGCGATAGTTCCCTCTTCCATGATGTGTAGCATTCATGTTGCCATTAGCTAAGATGATGGAGGCATAGGATTAGCCCACGACCAAATTGACTGTCCTGGTGTGTCATACCCCCTAGTCAGCCCTTTGAGCCGTGTGTTCTTTCTTTCGGTCTACAATGGAAAATCACCCTTTTGCATCTCTTAGAAGGTTCCACAAAGTGGTTTTTACATGTTCTCTGCTGTTTCTGCTAAATATAATGTGAGGGTTGTAGGTAGTTCTTAAAAATTTGGGCATGTGTTTGAAAAATGTGCATAGGTGGTGGTTCTCTAAAGAAATGGAAAAAAAGAAAAAAGAAACAAAAAATGAATGAAAGCAAAAGAGAGCCACTACCACAAATCTGAATAGTGCCCATTAAGTAGTGTTTCTTAGCAGTATGGCTTGGAAATACTAACATTATTCTGACCTCCTTCGCTCTTGTGCTCTAAAGAATGTGAGTAATGCAGAATGGCAAAAAGAAAGTAAGTGGTTTGATTGACTGTGATTGTGTTGGGTCTGGAACTCTGGAACCTTGTCCTATGAATACTTCCACCACCTAAAAGGCATTTTCCCCATGTCCAAGACCCTAACAAGTCATCTGAACCTGTGTCTAAGACCTCCAGATTAGTTAGTGGTGACACCCCATATGTGAACTCTAACATTTATAGGTTGCCTTCATGGTGAAGAGACGTTAGGAATTGAGAGAATAAGCATGCGCATTTTTCGCATCAAATTGTCCTGACCCCACTGGTCGAGAGTGAGCGATTCATTTTCTCATTTCTCTATACTCTTTACCCCGGCGAGGACCTAGATTGCTCGGTCTCAATTCTGATATCTTGTGTTTTGTACATAAGGTAACTGTCTTGAGTAAGTGGTTGAGTCAAGTCTATGTTGGTTGATGAACATAAGGGAGACTCCTCCTTTACCCGATTTTGCTGCACTCGAATGTCTTTTGTGGTGGTTGTCCAGGTTGCTGTTGAAGTTGTTCATGTGTTGATGTTTGAACGCCAATATGATTCCCGTGTTTCGTGCCTATGTGATATGTCCCCAAGGGTTGCATGATTGAGATGTTTCGAGCTTACCTTGTATCTGACTTGGTTTGCTTGGGGACAAGCAAACGGTTAAGTGTGGGGGAATTTGATAGCGTCATATTTGCACATGTTTTCACTCTTGTTTCCTTACCATTTTAGCTCGAATTTGTTGTTCCTTGACCTGTTTTACGCTAAGTTGTGTTGTTTTGTCGTATTTCAGGTCCTAGCAAGTAAAGGGGTGCATAGGTGCAAGTTTCGGGTCATTTGGAGGTCAGTTGGCGATTCAAGATGCAAATTACGGGCATCCCCTGTCCAATTACGTGCCTAATTGCTTCTGTCATGCCCGTAAATGCAATGCCGAGCCAAATCCCTGAGAATTCCTGTCGCAGAGCAAATTACGGGCAAGAGTAAAAGCAACTACGGTCGTAATTCCATAAATACTTGCAGTAATTGGGTAATTACGACCGTAATTCCTCTCATCAGTGTTAAGTGAAACGCGCGTTTTGGGCAAATTACGGGCAGACCTTGTTTACGACCGTAATTCAGCCCGTATTTCAGCCAGAATCGGGTTTTTGAGGCATATTCGAGAAAAAGGAGAGGGAATCAACTTTTCGGAGCAAAAACAGAGTTTTAGAGAGAGAAAGTACGAAGAACAAACCCTAGGAGCTATTTGGAGTGGATTTCTCACCATTGAAGCCCAGATTGCATTCCCAGGAGTGAAGATCATCATCCCAGAGCAGATTATCCTCATCTTTATGAGTATGACTACTCTGATTTCTGTTTTCCTCTCTCTCTCTCTCTATGGAGTAGAACCTTCTCCCACTTGTGTATGAAGAACCCTAGTTCCATATGTTAGGGATCTTGATTGTAATGACTTGGGATTGTTATACTGATTGATTTTAAACGATTGATGCATGATTTATTGAGTCAATTGAAGTCTGGTAATCTTTTCTTGATTTCTGCTGCAACCTGAGATAGATAGAATCTGATTAGGTTGTTAAAGCTTCATCAATCGGTAGTGGTAGATTGATTAAATGAGAGTTAATCGATTTACTGCTTTGTACTGGAATCCAATTCCAGTAGTGGAGTTCTGCGTTCATAGCCTCAGCTTTCTATCTCGGTGAAGACTAGTCGTCTGCCGGGTAGTTGGACTGAGAGGGCTTGGTCAGCTTAAGAGATTCCAAGCTATTGTCGGATCTTCCGCAATTTAATCAACAGTTAATCAACCCAGGGTAATTACAACTGTGACCTAACTAAGGAGTTAGGGGGACTCATTCACGAGTGACTCTTCCCTTGCTTTAGAAAATCGAACCATTTCCTGCTTTCTTAATGCTTTTAGTTAAAATCACAATCACTCGACTTAGTTTGCTAGATAACAGATATTCACGAGTAGGCAGTAGATCTAGACCCTGGGTTGACAAATAGAGTTTGCCTGTTACTGCATTTCCGGACTGCGATTACACTTGGTCGCAGTTTGGTGCTGTGTTTTAGCGTGTCACTGACGCCAAGCGTCGGCTCATCCGATGGATCCTGCTTCTGCAGGAGTTCGATATGGAGATTCGGGACAAGAAAGGAGCAGAGAATGTCGTCGCCGATCATCTTTCATGGTTGGAAGCCTATCTGGTGGACAACTTCATGGAAGAGATCAATGACTCCTTCCCGGATGAGCGACTTCTAGCACTATGCTAGTATGCTTGGTGGAGAGTGTCACCCCTTGGTACTCTGATCTTGCCAATTATCTGGTGAGCAAACAGTTACCTAAGGGAATGGCGACTCATGCTATGCGTAAATTCTTCTCCGACATGAAGTACTATTTTTGGGAGGATCCATACCTCTTCAAGATCGGAAATGATGGCGTAATTTGATGGTGCGTGATGGAACATGAGATGGGAGCAATCCTTTCTCGCTGTCACAAAGGACCAGCTGGCGGTCATCACGGAGGAAACTGCACGACGCAGAAGGTGCTCCAGTTCATTGTCCAGATGATGATTTCTTCCCATAGCATGATGTTTCCACTTCTCTCCATGGAGTAAACTCCCCTTTCATATGGTATGAAGAACCTAGTTTTGTATGCCAGGAATGGTTGTATGAACCCCGTTTCCGAATGATTGATTTGATATATTCAATTGAGAAATTAATCAGAATTGCATGAGTCTTGATCAAACCTATGTGATTCCTGATTTAACCTAGAACAATAGTCTCTCCATAGGTTAAAAGGGAAACCTTAAATTAGAAGTGGTGAATCAAATGCTTTAGTCGAGAAGTCGATTCATTGTTCTGTACTAGAATCAAAGCCAGTAGAGGAAGTTTGGTGTGTTATTGCCTTGGCAGTTTATGACGGTGGAGGTTAGTCGCTCACCGGGTATTCGAATCAAGAGAGTCTGGTCTTATTAAGTCCAGATTCCAGACTTGTCAAGAACTTTCCATTTTGTATCTTTCAATATGAACAAATTGGGAACGTATAACCCAAACTAGCTACATACTAGGGGGAATCATTCCTGGATGACCTTTTGTACTTGAAAGAACCAGAACACTACTTGCTTTTCGTTTCATTAGTTTTAAACAACTTCACTAGACTGTTCTTGCCAGATAATAGAAGTTCACGGAGTAAACATTAAATCTAGATTCCGGGTCGATATTAAAACTAAACCACTGTTCTACATTTCCATCCTACGAATGCACTTGGACATAGTTTGGTGTTGTGTTATAGCATGTGTCAATATTCAATCTGCCATTAAACATCCACCCGTGGCCGCCAAAATTTTTTAGATCAAGCCTGCCCTTGTCACCATGATCCAAAACAATGCCCTATTTCATGGGCTTAGCAATGAGTCTCCAAGGAGCATGTTCAGTAGTGATGGCAATTTGAACCCGCCCCGCGGGTATTACCCGATATGACCCGCGATGGGGCGGGTATTAACCGACCCACAGTAGCGTGGGGCTGGGCATGGGTATCTATTTCCGCCCCGTCCTGCCCCGCCCCGTTCTTAGCCTATTCTACATCAATTTCTTACAATATCGATACATACTTATCCTATTTTGAGTTTTCTTCAACTAGTTAGAGTCGATTTTTCAACTGGTTAGACTCAATTAACCATTCTATTATCACTATTGTTCATTCATAAAGTGTTTTCCCTTTCGTTTTATCGTAAAAAGTAAAATTTGTGTGTTTTTTTTTCATATAACATGTAAGAGTGGGTTGACCCGCCCCGCCCCATACCCGCACGGGCTTTACTCACCCCGACCCATAGTAGCGTGGGGCGGGGCATGGGTATTGAGATACCCGCCCCTCCCCATTGCCATCACTAATGTTCAGAAGTTCTTTTAACTTGCGGGGAGTTTGAAGATCAATGGTGTCCCCGAGGATGCTTTGAAGCTTAGGTTGTTCCCCTACTCTCTTGCAGGAAATGCGTCTCGATGGCTCAACAGTAGGCCGACTCTCTCGATCACTTCGTGGGGTGATATGCTCAATAAGTTTATGACTCGGTATTTCCCACCTTCAAAGACGGCGGAGTGGCACAAGAAGATCACCTCCTTTGAGCAAGAGGAAGATGAGACATTGAGGGATGCTTGGGAAAAGTACTCCGACTACTTCCTCCAATTCCCACACCATTGATTCGAGGAGCAATTCCGGATTGAGACCTTCTATGTTGGTCTCCACCAAGACGACATGATCCTCATTGACTCCTTATGTCAAAGTAAATTGATGAACATTACTCCACCCCAAGTGACCGAGTTGCTTGAAGACATGGCAAGTAAAGGGTATGATTGGGGCTTGACAAGTAGTGGAAAGAGAAGCACCGCAAGGGGAGGGCAAAGTGTAGGCGTGAGTCCCCCACTTGAAGCGAAGATCGATTGGTTGATCGATGCACTCCTAGAGGACAAGAAGCATGGGAAGAGGCTGGTAATGGCGTGTGATTGGTGTTCAAGTACCAACCACAAGATTTTGGATTGTCAGGTGATGAAGGAATCAAGCACCACCGAGGAGAAAGTGAGTTTCATTGACAATGCTAGGGGGAACAACCCCTATAGCAACACTTACAACCCGGGGTGGCGAAATCATCCGAATTTCACTTGGTCCTCTCCTACCAACCCAAGACCCCCCGGTTTCCAAGGATTGATGGGAAATTATCAACCAAGGCCTACTTTCATTCAACAAAGGCCGCAATTCCAAGGCTCTAACTTCCAACAACCGTTTCAAGCTCAAGGATGTCAAGGTTTCCAACAACCCGACAAGTTTGCAAAACTTGCAGACCTTGTGACCACCTTCGTGAGCATGAGCACTCAAAAGTTTGAGAAGATTGAACAATTTATGGTGGTGGCAAAAACAAAGTTTACCTCGGTTGAGGTGGGATTAAGGAGCCATCAAGCAAGACTTCAAAACTTGGATGTGGAAATTGGCAATCTTGTCGGGATCCTCACCGAGAGGCCAAGGGGAGCCCTAGCCTCTCAAACCATTGTCAACCCCAAAGACCAAAATGTTGGCTGCAATGCTATTATTTTGAGGAATGTGAAGGTTACCCCGGAGGTTGTTCCTAAGGAAGTGATGGAAGAAGGTAAGACCCCTCCAACGGCCAATGATCACGAAGAAGTGGGAGAAACGGAAGAAGAGCCTTATAAGGCATTGCCGACGCCAACACAAGTGGCTGAGTACACACCTCCTCTTCCTTTCTCCACAAGGATGTACAAGGATCGATTGGAAGCGGAATGTGGTGGATTCATGGAGATGTTCAAGAAGCTCCGCATCACCATTCCATTCTCGGAGGCCATTGTGCACATGCCGAGGTATGCCAAATACCTCAAGGGGCTTCTCGCCAAGAAGCCAAAATATGAAGACCTCCCCAATGTCACCTTAGGCGATGAGTGCTCCACCTTTATCCTTAATAAGTTGCCTAAAAAGCAACCAGATTCAGGTAGTTTCACTATACCACTTTGCATCGGAAATCATCATATAGAAAAATCCTTGGTGGACTTAGGAACAAGCATTAATGTGATGCCTTACAAGCCTTTTAGAAAGTTGCATTTGGGTGAATTGAAGCCCACTTGACTTAGTGTCACATTGGCCGATCGTTTTGTAATTAGTCCTAGGGATATTGTGGAGGAAGTCCTAGTGAGAGTTGGCAATTTCTATCATCCGACGGATTTTGTTATCCTTGATATCAGTGAAGATGCGGATACACCACTCATACTAGGACGCCCCTTCCTTTCGACTGCCAAGGACTTAATCGATGTTAATGAGGGAACTCTTGTTTTGAGAGATGGAGAGGAGCACCTCACTCTTTCAATTGATCCTAAGGTTAAGAATGATGTTGTGAAAAAAATGGACTCGAGTGGTATGAATGGAAGTGGAGGTGAGCCTCTCAAGGAAAACCCCACTGGTGTGTGTGTTCCATTTGATGATGAGGTGCAGGAAACCAAGGCAGGTACTAAGCCTAGAGGAAATAAGAAGAGAGCGTGGAGGGATAGGCTTAACCGAGCCTCCTTCCAATCAAAAGATAAGGGTAAGGCGAAAGGGTCGGGCCAAGAGGGCCACCCTATGGAGCTAAATGTAGGAGGTGACAAGCCTCTCCCCAAGACCGTGGCGGATGCACTCTCGCTGGCTTCATGCCCTCAAGCATGATAGATCCGCAACGTCAAGCTAGTGACATTAAACTAGCACTTGTTGGGAGGCAACCCAACGACGGTTTGTGTGAAGATTTCAAGTGTTAGATTTGGGTACCACCGTGCCAATTCTCCGTTGTTTTGTGTTTTGGGATGTGTGTGATCGAATTAAGGGCACGGTTGAGTAGATCGAGTCAATGATTTTTGGGAGTGCCCTGTTTTTCACTCAGTTCACGGTTTTAATGACCCTGAACTGGTACCTCCGTCCGTTAACTGAGGGCGCTCCCCTGTTTTCAAAACTCATTGTTTAACCCTAGTTCACGGGCTGAGATTTATGTTCACGGTCTTTATGACCGTGAACTGGCTCCTCCGTCCATGAATTGAGGGTTCTGCCTATAAAAGGGGTGTGATTGGTTCATTTCACTTCACGATCACCCATTCATCGGAATTATTCAAATCTCACTGGAAAATGGCAATTTTCCGTTGGTTTTTGTTGATTTCGGCGACCTCTGGCCACCCAAACCCAAAAAAATCACAGACCCAGTCTTCCCTCTCCAAGGAACACTTTCGCCAAATTTTTGGGAAGGTTAGGCTCGAATTTTTCCGGCGAGGCTCCGTGACCCCCCCTCCACCCAGTTTTTCGCGCGTTTTTCGGCTCCCTCACTCTCTCCTCACTTCCCCATCGATCCTACTTGAGTCTCCAGGTTTGTTTTCCACCTTTTCATTACCGATTTTTGGAGAATCGGATTAGGGTGTGAAGTGAGGTGATTTTTGTGAATTGATGCTTGAATGTAGAAATTAGGGTGAGGGTTTAGCCGATTAATGTGAATGAATGATTTATGATGATGCATGAGCTTAATTGAGCCTTGGTGGGCGTGAGTTTCGGTACAATTTGTGGTTAAATGTGAAAATTGCCCACCAAGTGCAAAATGTGAATGAATGTGAATTCGTAATTTTTGATTGATGGTTGGAAGCCATCGAGGTATGGTTTGGGTTTGATTTTGTGTGTTGATAATCCGTGAACCACCTAGAACCATGCCTCAATGAGCTTTGTACGCATTTGAGCTTAATTTTCCAAAAGCCGGTCTTGTGAAAAGCCTTCAAAGGCATAGGACCGTAGTGAAAGCCTAAGTGTGGGGGAATTCTTTTCTACCCTTGATGTGAAATTGAAAATTATTACCACGTATGGTTGTGGTTGAATGCTTTGCAAGATGGTAGATACGGAGCACAAGTTCATCAGCTACTTGGTGAACCATGAGCGGTACGGGGCCATGTTTGGCCAGTGGAGATACAACGAGGCTGGGCCTCATTGGATGCTCGATATGGACATGTTCAACACGTTCAGATGCCAGCCAGCAATGTCAGGGGTCCTCGGTAACCTCCAGTGGAGGCAGCTGCTGGCAGTGGACGAGCTCATCTACCGTGAGCTCTGTGTGGAGTTCTACTCCACTTTCTCCCACGTTATTCCGAGGAATAAGAGGAGTAGACCCTACGTAAAGTTCATGTTGGGAAGTCAGCCGAGGGTGCTAACATACGATGGCTTCGCTCGGGCCATGGGGCTCGATCCCACCCACATGACGATGATGGAGAGGCAGTACACTGCCGACTTCCACTATCAGCCAAGGTTTCAGACCATCTGCCGCCCCGAGCATCAGGAGGACGAGTTCAAGGGCTCCAGCACCAATGCCGTGAAGCTTTGGACGCCGTGGAGGATTCTGAACACCCTCCTAACGAGGTCCATCATCCCTATTCTGCTTTCAGGGCACATGATCAGGAACAGTGGGTTGATAGCCCTCTATTCTCTGGACCGGCCGGCAAATCCGCTTCATCTAGAAGTTGTGGTTGCTACCACCTTCGCCAGATGCCAGGGCCGGGACTGAGTGGACACGATGCACTTGGGGGGGGCATCATCACTAGATTGGGCCGACGTTTCGGGGTTGATGTGTCCCAGTGTTCTATCATCGGCCAGACCGAGCCGTTCCCGGTGGAGACTCTATACAACATGAAGTTGGTGCTTCAAGAGGAGAGAGGAATTGAATTCCTCGAGGGAGCCTGATCCAGAGGTTCCTTCCCCAGAGCAGTCACCCACCAGAGCTCCAGGCCACCGCCGACGCACCGCACCACCACCATCATCAGCTACATCATCATCATCCGGGGTCGGACCTTACACCTCCGGACCCCGCCTCGAGGAGTGAGTGGATCGCCTCGAGGAACAATATGTGGGATTCACTGCTGGGCTCGACTGATCCGACGACCTCATAAAGAGGATGGCTCGACACCATGGTGTCCTTTCGGACTATGAGGAATGATCTTATCCACGACGAGGTAGCCGTCGAGGGAGACATTTGACAGAGCCGATTACTTTCTCCCCACTTCTTCACTTGCAAACTCTGAACTCTTTTATTTTTATTTTCTTCTTAATTAGTGTGTGAACTAGTACTTTGTGAGTTCTTTATTTTGAATCGTATTGTGAAACTTTGTTATGTGTAATAACCTCTCCTCGAGAGAGAATGTGCATGTGTTTTGTTTTTCCTTTGAAGCTCAAACATCCTACCCCGGGAAATTCTCCAACTTTCATTCACCAAGCCATGCAGTAACATCGTTCTACCCCCTGTTTCACGCCATTGAGGGAAATGTTGAGCATAAGTGTGTGTGTGGGGGGGGGGAGTTTAGTATTATGCTTGTGTGTGTGATTGAATGCTTAGAGCCTTGATGTATGCCCAAATTTGAAAATTTTGAGGGCTCCAAGCAATGCATGATCAAAATGGCCGGTTGGTGGATGAATCTCGTGCTTATTTGGCATCAATCTGAATTGTTGCATGTAATCGAGTGCATCCTATTGTGATGATTGAGAATGCATTAGGGTTGTTCAAAATCTTGGTTCTCATGTGTGCTTAAATGAATGGATGTCTTAACTTGGTTACTTCTTAATTACTATTGCCATGCATTGAAGTTTTTGAAATTGGAATAGATGATTGGCGGCTAGGTAGCCATGTGATTTTTCTGTTGATCGTCTTTTTTCATGTGTGATAGATCCCCTCTCGCCATGGTTTGTAACATTCAACGTTGTCACTAGTGAGTATGATGGAGGTATAGGATTAGTCCACGCCCAAAACTTGATTGTTCCGAAACATCTTATCCTCTAGTCAGCCACTTTGAGCCTTGTAACTTTGGGGGTCGTTCTAATGCTAGGAGCTTCCTGCTTGTTGAGCTTAATGGTGATTGAAAGAATGACCCCACCCATCCTTTCTTTGTGTCAAAGTGTGAGTCATCCTTGTGTCTCAGAGTTCTCGCTTTTGAGCTCCATTGAGGTTCTACATAGGTGGTTTTGTACGGTTCTTGCTAGAAATGAGAAGGTAGTGTTGGAGGAAAGTTCTTAATGGAGAGCATTATTCGTTTAAGGATAGGTAGCATGCATTGCACTCTCTAGTACCCCCTCGGAAAAAAAAAGAGAAAAAGAAAAGGACAGAAAGAGCAAAAGAAAGAAAAGAAACGAAAAAGAGGTAATAAAACGTGGTAAATAAAAGTAGAGAGCGGCCACAAAAGTCTAAGTGTATGCTCTAGAAAGGGTTTCTTGGCACTCAAGCCATTGAAACACCTAAATTGTTTGATGACCTCTTCACTACTAGGTTTGAAATGTGAATAGCAAGATAGGCCAAACAAGTGAGCTTGAATGTAGTTCTTGATTGGTAGTGGTTTTGAAGAAGGAAAGTGTGGTGTTTGGCCGATGCTAGTGGCCTTTGTTTGTAGGAAAGGTTCTTAGTCAAAACCATAGAACCTTGGGGTTTAGTTTGAAGATGTAGGACCTCATGCCATGTTTGCCACAACCCAAAGAGTCTTTTTCCCATGTCCAAGATAATTGCTAGTCATTTGAACCTATGTCTAAGACCTCCGGACAAGCTAGTCATGACAACCATCCCGTGAACTCTAGCATTTAGAGGTTTCCGCCGTGGTGAAGAGACGATAGGGTTGAGTGTTGATGATTGTGCACATCTTTTGCACCAAAAAGGTCCTGACCCCACTGGTCAATAGTGAGTGATTGATTCTTGTTTTGCATATTCGTATCTTACCCCGGTGAGGACCTATGTTTCCCCATTGTTAGTTCCTTGGACTTGAGTTCTATGCATTGTTAGTTGTGATTGGTGAGTAGTCCGGTCGAGACTTGCATTGATATGTGAACAGGGTGAGAATTTTTCATTTGCTCATTCTTGATGCAATCGAATGTCGTTTGTGGTGGATGTCGGTATTGTTTGAGGCGGTTCATGTGTTGATGCCCAATAGTCATTGAGATTTACCACTTTGTGTCATTTGATTTGTCTCCGAGTTATTTTGTTAAGAAGAGATATCACCTAGGTTGAGAATGGTTTTCTTGGGGACAAGCAAACGTCCAAGTGTGGGGGAGTGATTCGGGCTCATTTGTACACTTTTTACCCCCAGTTTGATTAGTCGTTTGAAGAATTTCTACTCCTAGAGGTTTGGTTTTACGCCGGGTTTTGCCCTGTTTTGGTATTTTTTGTGACTTTGGCAAGTGGAACCAATCTCGGAGTCGAAATTTGGACGAAAGGGCGAAAAACCAAGTCTAAGGGTGGAAGCAGCAACATATCACGGTTTGGGCAGTGTGTTCATGGTCACTAAGACCGTGAACTGGAGGCGCTACCCGTGAACAACCAGACATCTAGAGCATAAATCGCTTTCACTAAACTCAAGTCAGTTCACGGTGGCCATTGCTCGTGAACAGGACTTAGTGATGC